>JAKSZP010009372.1:0-155037 GCA_022478985.1 Massospora cicadina | reverse complement strand
TTTGGAAGGCATCTTCCATGGCAGAGGATCACTATAAAACATTAGCCCCAATAGCCTTATACAAAGGCGCCACACCTCAGAAAGTCTTGGCATGAACTTTTTAAGGAACTAGCAAGTTCCCCAAAAACTCCTCGATTCTTTAACTCTAATTGGGGTGGCCTCTCACAAAGGGGCTTCACCTTTTCTGGAGTGATCATGTGGCCTTTGTCAAATACAAAGTTTCCCAGGAAAGTTAACTGGGATTTTAAAATCTCACACTTACTAAACTTTCAGCGTCAGGTTCTCTGCCCAAAAATGCTCCACCATTAGCACAGGTGAATTATTTGAGATGTCTGATCCAGGGAGAACACCAGACTTTCATCTATGTAGCCAAAGCGCATATTCCCAGCAGTTTCCCCAAAGCTGCATTTATATGACAATGCAAAATAGCAGGCATATTCTTGTTCCCAAAAGGCATGACCCAAAATTGGAAGATACCCTTTCTTAAATGGAATGAGGTGAGCCATTCCTGCCCCTTTTTTGATAAAGATCTGATTAAACGCGTTAAAGCAATCTAATTTGTAGAATAATCTATTCTTATCCACATAGCAAGCAATTTGTGAAACAAACGATATGGGATTCAGTTTAGTATGGTGATGTTATTCAGGTTCCCATAGTCCATGAATAAGCGTAGAGTACCATCTGCCTTTGCCACAAAAAGAGGTGGTGAGTATACTAGAGAGGTACTCTAAAATATGGCATCTTTCGCTAACTGCTTTTTAATCCACACTTCCAAGTCTGCCTCCTCCCATAAAGTCAAAGTGTAAATTTGGAGGAAAGACGCATCAAGTCAACCGTGAGTTTAAATCAAAATCAAGCACTGAATGAGCTGGTAAGACACTGGCAGAAGCCTCGTCAAATGAAGATTCCAACCCTTCCAAACTGGAAGGTAGGGGTATTTCTAAAGTGGGCTTCATAAGAGGTGCAAGGCTGAGCGTGTGTACCTTTGGCCATTGAAATAAAATGCCTTGAGAGTTGACTTCAGACAAGAACCCTACTAATTTCTGCCACTCTTCAAAGATAATGACAAGATATTGGCTTTAAGGTTAGTTCTGAAAACAAATTTCCAATACCGCTCCACTCCCAAAATAATTGAGTACAGAAGATTTATAATTGCCAGAAAGAGGTCAGCCAAAAGGTACTTGCCAACTTAATAATCTACTAACTCCTGAGCCTTCAACGGGGGGACTTTTTGGAATCCTCTCCCCTAACCATAACACCTGTCAAGTAACTTAACTCAAGATAGTCGGCTAGGTCTTGGTCAATTAAATTCTCAGAGGCTCCAGTATCCACCAAAATAGTTGTACTAATTTTCCCTAAGGGGGAAATAGAGTTGCAGACAACAATAAATAGACTGAAATTTTTTATCATTGAAGATAAAGTCAACACAACGCCAGTAAATCTTCATCATGAAAAATCATCCCCCTCAGGATAAGGTTTTGCATCAAAAAATGGAGAGGAATAATTGGCCACCCTCACTACTGAGGACACGTACCTCACCGCATCCTCAGAGGTAGAATACATATTTGTACATCGTATAAGTAATTTTTTCTTGACCTCCTGAGTCCTGAGAATCATAGTAAAGGTCAAGCGCAGGTTATCAGGGGTAATGTGGTACAAAGAAATGGGATCCACGCTAGAACTGGATGAGCTGATAATCAGATCTCTTGAATTTACATAATTTTCTTAAACGCATTTTTAAGTATCATTGACCCCATACTTAATCTGATAGCCAACTGTTTATTACTACCCAAAGCTAACACCACTAGGCCCCGCATCAATAAATCAGCTGAAACCTCATGAATGAGGTGCAAAGGTAAACTATATCAGGTGAATGATTTACCATAAAGTTAGGCTTGACCCACCCAAACTTTCAAATCCCCCAAATTAAGGGAGAATCAGTGGCGAGCCCTGCCACAATCAGAGAAAATCACAGTTTCAGGCGCCATATTAATTGGGGCTTCTGTGCTTGACATCATTGTGGCCAAAATTGACTGAAATATCTAATTAAGACTCAGGGCTAGACCACCGCCCACGTTTGATACCCTATGAAACTGGGATGGAAGGTTAAGCCTCCTCCTATTTCAAAGACATACGTGTGTTTTTTTGAAACATATTTATAAGGGCCTCCAGGGTGAAATAATGATAGAAAATCACCTGTCACCTTTCCAGTTAGGGTGAAAACCCTAAAGATCATTCAGATGATTAAAATTTTCAGGGGGACCTTGCAATACCTGGGCGATCATCCCTAAAGATTTTTTGTAAAATGGAGTGATGACGTTTTAACTATGTCTAACAGTGGTAGGGTCTGGGCCCAGTTGCAAAATTCATTCTAATACCTTCAAAAAGACGTCTATCCTGATGCACAGCAAAGAATTCATAGAAGGTTTGGATGGACGACGCATCCAGACGACGCTGCTCCAGGAAACGTCCCAAAATTTCACCATTTTTATAAAAGCGGCTGTGCTTGAAACACCGCAAAACCCCAGTCAACTGTACCAAGAGACAGAATATATAGCAAATCCACTCCATGAGAAAGTGAATTGGACCAATTTAGATTTTACTAAGAGAAGCTTCTGCAGTGATGGAAGCAAGAGCCTGTTGGATTTCAAAATAAATTTCTGGGGCAGTCTAAAGAATCACACCAACTGAATCATTAAGGTACAAGAAGAACAGGTATGAGAAGAAATAGTGAGGACTTTCAGTTGGCAGTATCAAGAATAATTCTGAGATGCACTATCAATAAACCAAACGAAACCACCTTTTGTGAGCAACATAGATACCGTGACAAAAGACTAATGCACCTATTTAGCGCTCACTTAGATCTCCATATAAATAATTATAATGCATTTATAGTAATTGGGTTAATCAACTAATTCCAAGAGAGAAAATGTAACTCACTCATTTCTGAGAAGTGGTGCAGAATGAACAGCCACACAACTAGGAAATAAGTTGCTAGTAGCAAAGGTAATAGGGGACCTCAAAAGGTTCCAGTGCACAGGGAACTCATGGACGGTTTATAAAGAATTGTATAAGTAATTCTTTAGCCTGAAATGGCAGAACTTGAATGAAACCCGGGGAGGAGCTCAAACCAAATGTAAATCTGTGTCAGGGTTCTTGGGCGCCTCTATCAGGAGGATATCAGGATTTTCCAGATTTAAGCCAAAGCCTATCTTTACTTTAGACAAAAAAAATATGATTTATAATATTAGAAACCTCTTAAAGAGGTCTGCAAAGAAGTCAAACCAAAGGACCATCCAAAAAAGTTAAAACGAAAGCATATTTTATTAAAACCAAGCCAACCAAAAATGGAAGGTTGGTCTTAAAAACACTAATATAAAAAATATGAGTATATTTTTATACTGGGTGATGAACTGTGACAGACCAACTAATGACTGTAAACCGCCATCTTTTGTGGTGATGAAGCTCAAGTATACTCAAACTTGGGTGATTGAATGCAATTGGAATTCGCCTGATTTGGCAAAATGGTAGACTGAAAGGGATTTAAAGCCCCGTTTTCCTAGCAAATAGGATGTACCGTCATATTTTAACAAATGACTGGTGCACCACAAAGTTTTAGGATGTAAGCCCCCATGTCCATCATGTGCACCCTCAAACCCAATTTTTGGCATGATTTTCCCTTAACCAGCGTTGATATTAGTGTGCTTCAGGTCAGGAAGGATCATTAGCTTGATCCCTTTGACATCCTTCTGTTTTGCCTTATTAGTACAATCTGTTTCTAATATTATATCATTTAACCATGATAAACAGAGTCCATGTAGAGAAATTGGAAAATCAGTATTCTTATTGGAAAAGGACCAAGAATTTGAGAATGAACTGACAACAGACCCTAGTAGGGACTGTTGTCTTTATACTTGGGGAAGGGGATTGGAGAGAAACTTGGAACTGACCTGGCTTGGCACTCTCTTTGTATGTTTCCACTGAGTGAGTTGGTAAGAATAGCATGTGCTTTAGGGACTTTCTGGCAAATTTTGTGATTATAAAAGCTTTGACAGCAGATATCTTGGATTTTCAGCAGAGGAGCTTTTTGGAAAACTTTAGTGATTAATAGAAATGGAAATTTGGCGCTTTCTGATTCCTGAGGAATTAGTTCTGTCTATTTATTTATTGAAAACTCTTGAGGCTCTAATTGAATCACTAATTCTCTAGTTGCAGTCTTATAATTGGTGACAAAACCGCCTTTTTTGACTCGGTATAAATTTTTTTAGTTTTAGATGTTAGTATTCTTGGTTTCAGAGTGTTTGAGGAAAAACGACTAAGGACGTGATGAGTCTGGGGGTCCTTCTAGTGAACCATGATTTGTGCTATCTCCCTACAGTCCATCTTTATCATATCCATAATTGAAGAGGTTGAGGAAGGGGTTACAGTGGGGGGATCTGTAAGGCCAAAGGTGTGACCACCACTCACCTACAACATGAGCCAAAAACCCAATTTTGTACCAAAGGCTCCATTGGTGCCTTTGGCCCCATTTTCGCCTGTAAAGAACTTTTACGGTCTAGAAAAAGAGGTTTAGCTTCTAGACTTTTATTTTTCTCTCCTTTTTGAATAGAAATGTTCCCTCCATCTGGTACAAGGATCATAACGTAGTTTTTGTGTCTTGCGGGGAGATTAATAGCAAGAATGACAGATTCTCTTTAAAGAGCAGAGACCACAGGATGTAACTTATGAAATTTGGCCACTATCTCCTTACTATTTATATAGTTATTTGCGCTTACTTTTTATTTTCATTAACTGGTAGACTTTCCATGCGAGAAGGTACTGCACAGACCTAAAAGATTTCCTTGAGGGCAGTATCGCATCAACTTCTGACTCCTGGGAGTCACCCACAGTGATAGGTTATGGGGTGGTGGGTCGTTTCCCTTTAAAGATAGTAGTTGGTAGATGTGAAACATGTTATGAAGCTTCCATTGAGCGAGAAGCCTGAAATGGAATTACCAGTTACCTTAATCCTCCTTTACTTCAAAAGGCCCCAAGTGGAAGCTAGATAGCTTTTGTAGGGGGATCTTCATAAATATGTGGCGGGTATCCAGCATAACAAGGAGCCTACTGAGATTTGTACCCTGGAAGCCGCTTCCAATTGGAGAACATCTTGCAACATTCAAAAGCTCATGGAAAGTGTTCCAGAACGAGATTTTGGATGTCCAAATATGAGTGATGTGGTCTTTTACTGCAAGGACCTCTGAGGTTAAATGTGGCCCAATCTGAAAAGAGGGGTTGTAACCTAGGGTGGCCTCAAATGGGAAAATCCTGGTGGAATAGTACATCACTTTATTGTTGGAAAATTGCGCCCATAAGAAGGTCCATGGCCCAGTTATCCTGGGTATTTGAGAAGTACCGTTGTAATTATTGCTCTAGGGCTAAATTGATACTCTCTGTTTACCCATTGGAATGTGGGAGCTATGCTGTAGAACAGCAAAGCTTGCTGTTGAGAAGTCCTAGTAAAGCACCCCAGAACCAAGCAAAAAATTGAGGGCCGCGATTTATCACAATTGTTTTGAATATCAACATGCAAAACACATGGGCAATGAATAGAGCTGCTGTATTTGATGCTGTAGTAGTTGTGTGGCATAGGATGAAGAGCACTAACTTGGTGGCCCTTCCACAAACACCATTTAAGCATTAAGCCATTTTTGACAAGGGAAAGTTCCACAATGAAATTCATTGAAACTGATGTCCATGTACCTTCTAATTTTTGCAGTGGTGAAGATTCTTCTTCACTGATAAATTTGATTTTGAGCAAGTGCAGGTGGCGCATCTTACTACCCAAACTAGAATCTCTAAAGAACATGGGCCTTTCACATGTCCTCTTACAAGTTCAGCATACTTTTTTTGATCCTGATGGGCTAATGTGGGTGGGACATGGTAATCTTTGATAACTTGTGTGCATAGGGCAGGTGGGATATTAATCCTGTCTTAAAGAAAATTACTTCATTCTTTAATAATAAAGGACCACTATTGAGCTTTAGTTCCCAATTTTCCACCAATTCTACTCTCTCAAAACATAATAATTGAGCTTCCAAGACTTTTTCATAATGAGTTTTTTTGAGGCAAAATCAGCATACGTTAATCTGATTGATGCCAGGGCAAGGATCTTGGAGGGGGGCACAACTTGGTAAGCATAGACAGGGCCTCCTCTGGACCTGGAGCCAAAACAGTGTTAGGTTTAACATGTTGGGAAGAACATTCAGTGGCCCTTTAAAATATCATATTTGGAACAAAAACTACAAACATCCTGGTAAATACATGCCTGGCAATGGACCATCTGTGTGGCGCATGATAGTATAATAAAAAACTATGGTCAGTGCACACAGTAATTTTATGTTGCATCTACTGGAGGAGATATCTCTAATGGTAAGCGACCATGCTATTGCTGCCAACTCTTTATTGTAAATTTCCCATGTCTGCTCCATAGAGGTAAATTTCCAAAGAATTACGTCACAGTATGTTCTTTCCCTTTATGTTCTTGTAATAACAATACTACTTTAACTGCATAAGCATAACAAGTCACAATGAAGACTATATTTCAGCATGATGCTAAAATGAAGTCACCAAGAAAAATCCTTGATTACCTAGAAACATGTTGATATGAGGTTGACCATTTGGGGGGAAATTATTCCTGCTAGTGAGTTGAGGGGATTAGCCACCTGACCAGGGCCATGGAAAATTTAAGACAATTATAATACTGAGGAAGTTTCAGAGCTGTTATAAGAGCTAGTAGCTGTCCAAGGCTGGATGTTCTCTAACTTGCATGGAGGGACTGCAAAAACAACCATAAGAGCTTAGATTCCAAAAAGAAAGTTACTTCTTCCTAAAATAACAAGGACTTTAAAGGCTTTACAAAAAGGCCCACCTTTTGGAAGGCTGCCATCACGACCTCCATATCTTTAGATTGCTGTTAATGAGTCGAAGATTTTTATTTTAAACAGGAATCAGCAGTATCAGGAACCACCCCGCATGATAACCACACAGACCTTCCTTTTAAACCCAATATCATACATCAAAATAATGACAAAAGTTAACAAAGAAAATTATGTTTGTCCTGCCCAAAAAAGGTTTAAATCTGCTATGGCATTTTTACCCCACTTTAACTTGTGAAGACAGGTATGTGTAACTACACTCAGTCTCATGAGTTAGGTATTAAATTAATATGATATCAATATAGGCTACAGCACAAATAAACTGGAGATCACTGTCATGGTCTCATGACATAAAAGTGGTAATCAACGTCAAGGATAAGACTGGGCGCCAGGAGGCCCAGAAGGTGAAATTAGATGGCCTCCCAGAACTGAAGCATACCTTAGACCAACGCTGGGTATGGGCAAAATATGCCCAGGTTGGTACTAGTGAGATGCCAAATGCCCAGCCCCTTACATCAGTCCAGGAGTTAAAATGGACGGTCTACCAAATTAATGAGGATGTTTCCATTCAGTTTGTCAAGGAACGGGGTTTCAAAACCTGTTCCATATATGAAACAACGCGTTCAGGTCAAATCCAACTTCAATTGATCACTCAAGTAAAGTCAGTTTAGGCATATTCAACTAATTTGGATGGTAGCCTTGCCCTATTAGTGGGTTGGTGCTTAAGCCCACTGCAGCAAACCCCTTATTCCCCCGTCCAAGTTTAAATATGTTTTCCCCAACTAACATTCTTTGTTGGTCAACTTCACAATAAAAAATTCTCCCCGTTTTTTCCTATTTTATTAAAATGCTACTTTAGATGATCCTGTGCTTGGACCCCTTCATGGAGGCCTTGCGCCACATTAACTATTCCATTTTGAACACAGTAAGATTTTCATCCTGTGCACCATTGGTTTGCCCAGGTACCCTCCAACCTGGGCCATTTACCCCTTCTCTCCTTGTACACCTTGTCATTTTTGGATGGTTAACTATCACACTTCTGGGCTTTAGTTATTATTGCTCCAGCACCCTCTTCTGGGCTCTAGTTGTTTTAGTACTAATGGCTAGTTTCCCTGCGTTGGCTCTGTGCACCGAGCACCATCACGCTGGAAACAGGAGAGTTATAGACACTCTCCTTACATTAGTCAACCAACCTCTTAAACCTATGTGCACGAACTTTTTCCATGTGGAACATTTCCAAAGTGGAAACAGTGAGCGCTGTCTGTGGGATTTGGCTGTCATTAGCCGCACCGTTGTTTCCTCTTTTCCTAAAGGTTGGAGCAACTTGGTGTTATCATGGTTGCCTCCAACTGGAAAGTATCCACCCTTCATGCTCATACCTGGTGGATATGGACGCTTCAAGGTCCAAATGTTGTGATTCCCCAACTTTCCGCCAAATTTAATTTTAATTTAAATACCCAAGTTTTATTTCACCTGCACTTTCAGACAATGCCGGCAGAATTAGCGCAGATGGGCCTGGGGGTGTTGTCTTTAGATAACATTGGCTATTCAGTTGCTGTTCAAGGGATAGGGTCATTCAGGTCTAAAAAAAGCGTTTTATAACGAAAACCTTATCTTTATCTCAGAATCATTTATTAGTTCTTTTGGCCTGGATGAGGACCCTATTCTGGTATATCAGATTACCCCTGAGAACCCACATTTGACCCCTACCATGATCCAGGGCACTCAGGAAGTGGAAGATGTAAGGAGAGTGTCTATAAGTCTCCTGTTCCCAGAGTGGCAGTGCGCGGTGCACCAGGCCAACGCCAGGGAACTATTCGTTAGAGCCAACGTGATTAGAGCCCAGAAGAGGGTGCTGGAGCAATAACCACATAGGCATACAATTGTGAATTTTATGATAGAAAACCCTATAAGGGTGACGCGGTGCACATATAAAATGGGGCTAAGCGGCTCGGGTTGGAGGGATCCTGGGTGGACAAATGGTGCACGAGGGGAGAGCTGAATGGTACTTGTAAGAGCAAGTGTAATGGAGAGCGAGACCTCCTTGAAGAGGTTTGTGCACAGGAGCATTCGGAATATCATAAAATTAAAATAATGTATATGGGGAAAAATTTTATTTGGGAAGTCATCCAACAAGGAATATTGGTCAGGGAAAATGTATATAAGCTTGGATGAGGAAATTGGGGTTATGCTGCAGTGGGCCCAAGCAGCAACTCACCAATAGGGCAAGACTGCCAACTGAGTTAGTGGAATAGGCCAAAACTGACTTCACTTGAGTGATTGACTGAAGTTGGATTTGACCTGAGTGCATTACCTCATAGGTGGAATGGGTTTTGAAATCCCGTTCCGCTGACTAACTGAACTAAACCATCCGCCTTAATTTGGTAGATAGTTCGTTTTAACGCATGGGCTGCCGTCAGGGGCTGGGCACTTGGCACCCCACTAGGACCAACCTGGGAATATTTTGCCCTTACCCAGCGCTGGTCTAGGGTGTGCTTCAGGTCTGAGAGGCCCTGTAGCTTCACCTTTTTGGCCTTTAAGCGCCAAGCCTTATCTTTGGGGTTGATCCCCACTATGTTGTCATGGGTACATGACAGAAGAACTTCGTTTGAATTATAATAATGTATATGCACCTGCAATAGGTGTGGTGGGATATGTAGCTTCAGTAGTGAGAGTGGCCCACTAGCCCTCCCCCTTCTATGATTCCAAAGCTTGCCCTGATGGCTTACTAACGCCAGAGGAAAAATTTAAGGTGAAGGAGTAACGTTTTTTGCGTTGAATAAATCCCAATATGGTTACTTCTTGTTGATTGCTACCCTTACATCCCCTTTTGGGAAGTTCATCACAACTATTTTAGTTGATACCGGTGCCTCAAATAACTTTATTGACCAAGACCTTGCTGACTACCTTGAGTTGAGTTAATCACCAGGTGGTATGGTTAGAGGTGGGGCTTCTCAAATTATTCCTGCGCTGAACGTCATGGGATTGGTGGACTACCAGGTGGGCGCCTATCTTCAGTCCAACCATTTTCAAGCTATCAATAACCTCTTGTTCCCCGTTATTTTGGGTGTTGAGTGGTGGAGAAAGTTTGACGTCAGGACTAATTTGAAAGAAAACAATCTATCCTTGTCTTTGTCCAATGGTCACATCTTGATTGTTCCTTTGTCGGAGGTTAACGCCCAGGGCAAATTACCTCATTGGCCCAATATTCCCACTTTTAAGCTTTCCCCTTTGCTGAAGCCCTCTGTGGAGGTTCCCCTACCGTCCTGTTTGGAGGGGTTGGAATCTTCTTTTGATTCAGCATCCGCTAACACACTTCCTGAGCACTTTGAATTTGATTGTGACTTCAAGATCACTATGGATTTGGTGCGTATATTTTCCCCCATTTACCCATTGACTGTGCGGGAGGAAGAGGCGTTGTATGTGTGGGTGAAGTATAAGTTAGCCAAAGTTGCGATTTTTCAGCGTACCTCCCCTGTTTGCTCCCCACTTCTCTTTGTTGAGAAGACTGATGGTATTATATGCCTCTGCGTAGACTATGAGAACCTCAATAAACTTACTGTACCAGACCTTCATCCCATCCCTTTGGATTCACAGATTGCACTCTATGTGGAGAAGGCTAAGGTCTTCTCCAAGGTGGATTGCCGAAATGCATTCAATAAGATCTAAGAAAAAAGGGAGAAGAGTGGTTAACCACATTCTGTACCAGAAAAGGGATCTTCCAGTTTTGGGTCATGCTCTTTGGGCTTAAGAATTCCCCTGCTATCTTTCAACGCCGCATTGATGCAGCGTTGGGGGACTTGTTAGGGGTATGCGCGGTTGCCTACATGGACGACATTCTGGTGTTTTCCCCCAACTATGAGTCCCATGAAGTCCACCTTCGGCATGTGGTGCAGCATTTGAGGGCAGCTGACCTTACATTAAAATTAAGCAAATGTGAATTCTTCAAGTCACAGGTCACCCTCCTGGGCAACGTCATGTTTGACTAAGGGCACATGATAACTCCAGACAAGGAGAAGGCGATTTGTGAGAGGCCCAACCCCGCCTCCATCAAGGAATTGAGAAGCTTTTTGGGGACGTGTATGTTACTCAAGAAGTTCACGCCAAATCTTTCTGAGGTGGCGGCTCCCCTATACAAGGCTAGTGGTGCCAAGGTGCTTCAGTGGTCCTCCATTTTGGAGGATGCTTTCCAAGCAGTGAAGTGCACCCTGTTGTCCATGTCTGTCCTTCTCCATGTCGACCCTTATAAAGAATTCGTTGTGTCTACGGATGCTCTAACTTCGCCATAGCAGCCGCCTTGTTACAAGTAGGCGAAGCTGGGATAGAACATACTGTGGGATACTTTTCTAGGAAAATGTCTCTGCTAGAGTTGAATTACGCTGTTTACAACAAAGAGTAATTAGCAGTGGTGGAGGCGCTGACATATTGGCGTCACCACTTGCATGGCTCTACCCAACCATTCCATGTATGTACAGATCACCATGCCTTGCTGTACTACCGTGCCCTTCATGTCCTAACCCCACAGCAGACCCGTTGGCATGAGACCCTTGCCCAATTTTCATTCACATATGAGTTCACCAAGGGCAAGTTAATGGATTGGTGGATGATTTTAGCCGCAACCCTGCTTTAGCACCTGATCTCAAGGAGGTAAAAGTGCACAACACACATGTTATGATTCCTCCAAGTAAAATTCTGTCGAACCTTCCCTCTCCCCTGGCCAACGGGCCAGCGTATGTACCTCTGAAAAACGCGGAGGAATATAGTATGTTCAGGAAGGTAGTTCTTTCTCAGTCGCTAGCAGCCGTTTATACTATGTTACTTGCTAAGTGTGAGTTGGATCAAGAAGATTCTCCAGGGGTTATTGCGTGAAGAATGAGATGGTGTGGTTTCAGGTGCGCCTATGGGTTCCTGCTGGCCCACTTCTCCTGTAAATCATCTGAGACCATTATGATGGACTCGCCGTTAGTCATCCTGATAAAGCATTGATGTTGGAGTTAATAAGTCGCACATACAATTGGAAAGGCTTGCCTGCTCAGGTGGGGCGGTATTATAAGGAGTGTTTAATCTGAAACCTATTGAAGCCAAATCTTCAACCTTTAGGAGGGTTGTTGGTACCAGTCCAGAAAGCTGAAGGGCCCTGGACTTCCCTATTGGTGGATTTTATTGTAGAACTACCTGTCTCAGATGGTTATGATGCCATCATGGTGGTGGTGGACTGGTTTACAAAGTTCACTTACTTCTTTCCTTGCAGAACTACAATAACCGCGGCTGAGATGGCCAGGCTCTTCGTCACACATGTGTTTGCTCTCCATGGAGTTCCTAAGAGGATATCAGTAACAGGGGACCCCAATTTACCTCTGTCTTTTGGTAAGAGTTGTGTAAGTCTCTTAAGATTCGATCTTGCCGTTCAACTGCCCATCAAACTCAATCAGATGGGCAGACTGAACTATTGAACAAGTGCTTGGAGCTGTTCCTGCGGTGTTACACCACCGCAGATCATTCAGATTGGGCTTCTCACCTTCCTATGTCCCAATTTAGTTATAACAACACAACGCATTCTTCAATCATTTGTTCCCCTTTTTTCGCCAGCCATGGCTTTAACCCCGCCTTAAACATGGAGCCCAGATGTGGGTCTAAGGTTAAAGCGGTGGTGGACTTTTCTAAGACAATCAAGAAGGTCTACAGGGGGGTTTCCACAATCTTGGAGGCGGCAATGCTAGTGTATAAAGAGAACACTGATGGGAAGCGCCAAGTGGGTCCTGCGTACCAGGAAGAGGATTTTGTGATGCTTGATGCTCATAACATCCCTATCAAGCAGCCATGCAAGAAGCTGGGACCAAAGAGGATTGGCCCCTACCGCGTAAATAGAAAAGTCGGTCATGTCTCATACCAGCTGGATCTTCCCCCTTCTTTTCAGATCTTCTCTGTGTTTCATGAGAGCAAACTGACGTGTTTGAGGGCCCCCCACCAGAGACTCCTTTAATTATCATGTGGATGAGGCGCCAGAGTGGGAGGTGAAAGTAATAGTTGCCTCCCGCCGCGTTAAAAGAATACTGGAGTACCTGGTATCCTGGAAGGGCTTTTACACTGCAGAGAACAGTTAGGTTTTAACATGCGACTGTGTGCATGCCCAAGATCTGATTGAAGCCTTCCACAAGCATTTCCCCAAGGCTCCCAGACCACAACCCAAACCGACCGTTGCTGCCATGAAGTTGGCCCCTGCCCACAAGAACTTTTCCCTTGCGCAAGCCACTGGAGGGAGGGTTGAGCCCTGTAGAGAGGAGAGGGTAATGTCATGGTCCCATGAAATCATAGTGGGACCAACCCCAAGGATAAGGCTGGGCGCCAGGAGGCCCAGAAGGTGAAATTACAGGGCCTCCCAGAACTGAAGCATACCCTAGACCAACGCTGGGTATGGGCAAAATATGCCCATGTTGGTACTAGTGGAGTGCCAAATGCCCAGCCCCTTACATCAGTCCAGGAGTTAAAATGGACGGTCTACCAAATTAATTCGGATAGTTCCATTCAGTTTGTCAAAAAACGGGGCTTTAAAACCTGTTCCATATATGAAACAACGCGTTTGAGTTGAATCAAAATTTAATTGATCACTCAAGTGAAGTCAGTTTAGGCATATTCAACTAATTTGGATGGTAGCCTTGCCCTATTGGTGGGTTGGTGCTTAAGCTCACTGCAGCAAACCCCTTATTCCCCCGTCCAAGTTTAAATATGTTTTCCCCAACTAACATTCTTTGTTGGTCAACTTCACAATAAAAAATTCTCCCCGTTTTTTCCTATTTTATTAAAATGCTACTTTAGATGATCCTGTGCTTGGACCCCTTCATGGAGGCCTTGCGCCACATTAACTATTCCATTTTGAACACAGTAAGATTTTCATCCTGTGTACCATTGGTTTGCCCAGGTACCCTCCAACCTGAGCCATTTACCCCTTCTCTCCTTGTGCACCTTGTCATTTTTGGATGGGTACCTATAGCACTTCTGGGCTTTTAATTATTTTTGCTCCAGCACCCTCTGCTGGGCTCTAGTAGCTTTAGTAATAATGGCTAGTTTCCCTGCGTTGGCTCTGTGCACCAAGCACCACCACGCTGGAAACAGGAGAGTTATAGACACTCTTCTTACAATCACTAAGCATAAATTAATAAAAGTATTATAGAGTTTCAGGGCGATATTTAACCCAAAAAGGTATCATCTTATATTGTAGGATCCCACGTTTAGTCCATATGGCTATAAGACATTCTTACCCAGATTTGACCCTCACCTGGGTAGAAGTGATGGCTAGATCAAGTTTAAAAAACTTAGGGTTTTTTACATAACCTAAAAGATTGTTTGTTCTAGTGGAAGGGGGTATGGTTCAGATACTGTTACACTGTTTGCAAAACCATAGTTAGATAAGGGATATAAGTTCCTAACAATCTTCTGGGTGAAGACATAAGGTGAGGCAACTGTAGAAGACTTTTTGATAATCCATTTATTTTCTGGCATGTCATCTAGCCATATTCCCAGTGCTTTGTCTTCCACTTCAAAGTAGACATAAATGCAGTTAATTTTAACTAGTTTTACTGTCATCTGGAAGGATAGGTCATATTCAGAACGTGGTGGGAATTAGGTTTCTAGACTTATGTCAAAAACGTCCTTATATGGGGCAAGGAAGTCGGAAAAATACTGGTGGAGATCCAAAGAGGAAGGCTCAGGGGTGATACTGATCTGAGTAATGCTTCTGTGGTAAAAAAGTTTAATTGACGAGATTTCCCACTGTGCATATTGGTGGAAAATGACAGAGAGTTAAGGTCCAAGTTAATTATACCTGCTAATGACGCCACCATCCTAAACTAATACTATGGGATATATTAATATGGCACCACTGAAAAGTGATCACCAAACAGATTTTATGAAAAAAGGAACTGCACTGGAAAATAGACGATATGGCAGGTTATTGATTCTGAGGACGTGCCTAGTATAGAAGAGGATAATTCAGTGTCCAGGTCTAAAGTTTGAGTATCTCATAGATCTCTGAAGTTAAATTCTGCTGTGTTTAAAACGCTTGTTTTGTAACCTTGCACATTCCTGCTATGAAGTAATAGAAAACTACATGTATGGTAGATCTTCTCTTTTGGTCACAGAAAGTGAAAGGGCAGTCAAAGGGGTGCAAGGCCCTTAATGAGGAGGGGACTATTAGTGGCCCGTGTGTTATACTGTGTATTCTTTAAGAGGTTATCCACGAGGTCTTACTGGTCAGAAGTCATGGTAATATTGGAGGGATCAAAATTATGACTTTCTTTTTACTCATGGGGTAGAAAGTCACAGGCTTCAGCACATCATAGAGTATAACATTTTTCTAATAACTATAAGCGTTGCCAAGGTTGAAATAAGACCTAAAACATTGTATGTAATTCCTTTTTCTGTTTATGCCCTGTGAGAGCTTCAACTTGGGCCACTTTATTGAATGCTAAAGTTGGATTTCCTAATTAAAGGCTAAACATTTTTTCTACTGCGGGAAGAAAGGGGTCAACAATAGGCATTTTTTGACAATTACAAGTCCACTACTGCAATAAGAGTGTTTCAGGTTTTGATTTAGGTAGCATCAGCCTAAAAAACTCTGGTCAATTCTCAGTGGATCGCTAAAAAATGAGTAATAATGATTTCCCCCACCCTTTGGGCGAATTTCCCTAAGGCTAGTAGTAGGGTTATGCCAAACCTGTGGCGAAATTGGGGGAGTTGTTCCAGGGGTCCTCTCCAACCCCTTCTAATTTAGTTCAACCACCTACGCTGTGACCACCCCTTTTATAGCCTTGTAGGGGGTTTCACCAGGTTCAATTATATTACCACTAGGTGATTGGCATAAATATATTAAAGCCTTGCCTCGCGGGTTTATCTACCAGCTACTGACCATCCATTGGCCATCCTATTGTAGCGAGGCGAAGTTTAATCTCCAGTAGACCAAATCCCATATTCCCTGATTCAGCTATTTGTATCCTTAATCTTAATTTTGTACCTCCCAACTTTGATAATCAACATATTTAGCCTCAGCCACGAAATATTAAAAGGGGTTTATTATTGACCCCGTATTATTATCAATAAAATTCTTATAAAAACTAATTCTTAGGTTAAATTGAATTATTATTAATATAGATATAAGTGGTCCTATAATCTCCTAAAATATTTATCCCAGCAGTAGAGAGCGAACCTTCCTCTGCAAATTTATTGTGGAAATACAGGGCAGAATAGCACCAGTAAGCCACCAAATCCTCTGGATTCCCACAAGTGGTGCTCACTACAGGTGACTTTACACCACACAAAAATCTTTTTTTAAAATGGAGTGTTTTGGGGTAATAACACTTACAACCTCCTCACTGCATCCAAAGCCAGTTAGCGGCTTTAGAACAGCAGCTAGAAAGCGCACTGTCTTGTCTTAAAACACTTGATCAATGCTTAACCCAAGTCTCTTGAGGCTGCTCCAATTATTTCAAAGCTCCTTTTAGAGACAAGTTTACATCAGGTGAGGGTAACATTGCCTCGTTCCTCTTCGTTTATGAGGCTGTTATGGAAGAGGCAACTGATTCCCCAAAAAAAGCATATCCATCCTGCCTCAGCTGCTCCGCCCAATAGGTGAAGGTTCCTTATATGGACACCCTTGGTACTAAGCAGAGGTGAATAAAGCACCATTGAGGAATTTCAGATTTGCACAGAGCAAGTGCAGGAAAAAACATGCGTTTATGTGCCTAAGTCTACTAGAGGGGGAATCAGTTGTCACCTTCATTGACTTGTTTTACAGTGCAACCAACCTCTCCTGCTTGTTAAAATGATACCTTAAGATGACTCGATTGCTGCCATAATGGCTGGATTAGCCTCTTACCCTTCCTTATCCCAACATATTGTCTCAGTGAAGCGTTCCCTGAGGAATGTTTGTGATATAAAAGAGGCTTTATCAGAGGTTTCAGACCTCCATGAAGCTACGCAAACCTAAAAGTTGTACTGACCCCTCTGGTGCTGACTACCCTTCTAAAGCCAGTGCATGTGGGGCGCCTCAAACTAGACTGACATCCTCCATTAAAGGTTGGCCAGAGGGCACAATTGAAACAAGGTCGAGCATTCTCCCCTCAGCTGAACCCCAAGTCAGCCCTATGAAAAACAGTTGATTTCTCATCATACCCAGCGCTCTCTCTTATAGAGTCCATCACTAAAGCTCCACCCTCACGTCACTCAGAGCCATCCTCCATTTCAAACATGGACTCACCCCTTACCATGCATCGAAAGAATTCTTCTCCTCAAGTGGCCCCAAAAGTTGGTGCAGCTACTATTTTCTCTAAAAGCCAAAAAGTTTAGATAAGCTCCAAAAGGCCCTTCCCTGTGAGGATAAAAAGCCAGTTTTGGGCCCCTCTTAGCAACTATTTGGCGTACATTGACAACCCTTATAATAAGAAATATGAAGATGGCGGTGAAGAAGCGGGCTATTATGTCCTAGGAGCTCCCTGAAAGTGCAGATACCGGATAGGTTTAGACCCAAAAGAATAGATATGACCATGATACCTCGATGGACCTATCTCCTTCAAGTTTTTAGGTGTTAATAGGTGATTGATACTGCTAGTGATGGTGACCATCTTTTTTGTACAATGATCCAATCAACCCAACAGGTGCATACCATCCAACCTATTAAAGATATATACCCTGAGATCATTCAAATTCTTGCCTTTCTCTCCAGTTATAGGAGGTTCTTGCCCTCATGCTACTTTTAGTAGTACTATAAATTAAGGTAGAATTGTCACCAACAAAGTGCAAGTTATAGACATTATTGACACAAGTTCCCCAGTCAATGTGATTTCTTCAAAGCTCATCAATAAAATTAAATTGGCCTTGACCTGGACTATTTACAAGAGTTTGTAACTGAAGGACCCAACAACATATGAGCTATTGATGCCTATTCTTCTCTACCCATATGTATTGGGAAACTCCTCCTATCCCCCCTGCTTTGGCATTAGAATAATGCATACAACCTGCTCATTGGCACTCAATTCATGGTTGAGTATAATAAATCATCAAAATGAAACAAGGATTGCTCTCCGTTCTAAATTATAAAGTTCGCCTAGACTTTACAAATGATGAGCCTAAGAAAAAAGAAGACAGATGCGTAGTTGAGTGCTCTTACTCTGCCCTCTTCTTACGTTATACACCTCTTGAAGAAACATAAAAAGGCTGCCTGATTCTTTTGATGCTTCAGAGGGCCTACCATTGTATGCGTCAAAGAAGGTAGTAGTCAAGGCGGGTAAACAAAAGGTGATAGACATAAAGATTACTGTGCAAATCCCGCAACTACTTAAAGCAGTTAACAAGCATTGATGGGATAAATCCTTTGGAACATAGAGTGTTGCTGGATATCCTAGCCCTGCCTACCAGCGATTCATCAATCTTCTTCTGGGGAATCTTACTAACAAAACATGGCTTTAAAGAAAAGTCAAGAGATTGGAAAATCCCTGCTTATTCCCATTGAGGACAGCTGATAAGTCCATTATATTGGGTCTATGTTAGATCTGAAAAACTTACTGATCGTTTGATATCTGCTTTGTTCAGCGTTCAAAATTCTGATGAACTAACCCCTTCAGAGCTCGAAAAAGTTCACTGTCTCCTGAGTCCTATAGTGACATCTTCTCCAAATCCAATACTTACTATGGACATATGAAGTACAGGAGCACACCATTGATGTTGGTGATGCCTGGCCTATTCAATCAAAACCTTATTGTATATCAAAAGTTGAGGAGCTAAAAATGAGGGCGGAGCTGAAAAAGCTACTGGATGCAGGCAGCTGGTGCCTTCTCATAGCTCTTGGTCATCCATTATCCTGCTCATAAAAAAGAATAACGGCGGCCATTGGGTAGTGATGGACTACCACAAACTGAATAACCTCACCAAAAAGGATAGTTACCTTATTCCCCAAATTGAAGACGCTTTGGCCCAACTCTCTGGATCCAAGCTTTTTTGCGATGAACTTGACCAGTGGATTTTGGCAGATGGACCTTTCTCTCCAAGACCAGGAGAAATGTGCCCTTATCTGCAGTGAAGCCTATTTTAACCCACTCGGCTACCCCAGGAGTTGTGAAATGCGCTGACCACGTTTCAGCGAGCCATGTACCACATATTTCAGGATCTTAAGCTGAGTTGTGTAATTGTCTAATTTGATAATATCACCATCTTCCCCAAATTTTTAACAAACACCTTTCACACTTAAAGGAAGTCTACTAATGCCTACAGGCCTCTCACATTAAGCTGAATCCCTCAAAATGTACTTTATTTTAGAAGAAGTTAGATTTCATGCGCCATGTATCTCTCTAGCAGGAATCCAGCCTCTCCATGATAAGGTTGAGGCGATGTCCAGTATTCCTACCCCTAAAACCCTCCGCAATATCCATGTGTTCTTGGTCATGATAGGATTTTATCACCAATTCATCCTAAAATTCGCTCATCTCAGTGAGTTCCTCGTACGCCTGTTAGCTAAGAACACTTCTAACCATTGAGTAGGTGAACAAAAGGCTGCATTTGAAAATCTAAAAAAGTTGCTGCAGCACTGGCCATTCATATGCCACTATGACTATGGTAAATCTTTATCCTACTTACCAATTTCTCTTGCTATGCTGTTGGAGCTTTCTTGGCTCAATTGGATGAGCATGGAGTGATCAAATCATTTCGTACTTTAGCAAGATGCTTTCTAAGGCAGAACACAGCTATAGCGTCACTGAAAAGAAGTGCCCTGCCGTCTTTCTTGCTATCAAATTTTCGCCCTTTCTTATATATGGGACGTCCTTTAAAGTGGTTACTGACCATGACTCTTTGAAGTGGTTATAGAATATGAAATTTCATTAGCCAGTTGGCACGCTAGTCCTTAAAGCTACATCACTATGATATGACCATTGAGCTCTGAGCTGGGACGCGTCATATGAATGTCTAATGGTTGACCTGATGTCCATTCCTTCACTTAGAGAATAATGAAGCCAATAGACTACATGACCTCTTAATCACCCCTGACGCTTGAGCGATTAAGTTTATCCCCATTCAGGAGATTCTTGCTTGACACTCCCACAAGCATAAAGGTGCATGATAGGAAGTTATATAAAAAGTGGGGGCAAACTGGTTGCCCTATCTATGACCATCAGTGCGAGTACCTGTCATAATGGAGTCACATGCCATTCTATGGCATAGCGGAGTGCAGAAAACCTATGAATGAGTTAAATAATACTACTACTGGGAGGAATAATGGAGAACATCATAGTTGTCCTGGATTCCTGTCTAATTAGTAAAAAACAATTCAGCTTCAAAGCCATGTTTTAATATCAACCTACCACTCTTCACCAGTCCTTCCACAAAAATAAGCCTAGATTTGGTTGGCACTCTACGCCAACCTACGAGTTGAAATCGATTTATATTGGTAGGGATTGCTCACTTTAACAAATGGGTCGAGGCTGTGGCTTTACCAGCTCAGAAGCCAAAGCCACTGCCACTTTCCTCAACCAGTATATCTTCAATCGCCACAGTTGCCTCAGGTTCTTCTCTGCGATAATTAGAAAAACTTCACCTCCATAGTAGTCAAGATTCTAATAACTTCTATGTGAAACCAGAAACTTTCTCAGACCCTTACAACCCTTCCGCCAATGGTACCGTTGAAAGAGCTAGGTGAACCTTGATCTTTATAATATGAAGGATGGCCACATGAGTCTTTCACTAAGATCTCTACTTACCCAATGCCCTCATGGCCTACCGGATTAGCTATCACCAGATCCTCAAGATGTCTCCTTTCCATGTGCTGTATGGATGAGTACCTGGGCTGCCAGAATTACAGCCAAAGATAACTTCACGGATAGGTTTGACCCTGAGTAGGCCGTAAAATAGGTGGCCCAGCACATCATTCAGTTACAACTAGAGGCTATTAATTTTTTTTGGCCAAAACTGTCACAAAAGAGGGTCAAGCTGCTAATAATCTATGACCCCTTCTTCTTTCCTTCCAAGTATCTGACTTTGTGCTGTACTACCATAATCATATCATCCCTAGAATGGAGAAGCTAGGGTCTTTTTGGGAAGGACCTTTTGTAGTCACTTAAAAGCGAGGGGAGGATTAAATATCAAATACCTTGCTATTGAAGTCACTGTTAACTGAATCCATGGCCAGTTCTTACAGCCTTAAGCTTCTCTAAAACTCATGAAGGAAATGATGTCAGTAAATTTAATACATACTGCAATAAGAGTGTTTCTGGTCTTTAACTTAGGTAATATGGGCCAAAATCCTGGTCAATTCTCGGTGGAACCCTGAAAATTGGGGTAATAATTTTGCCCCACTTCTCAGAAAAATTTTCCTAAAGCTAGTATTAGGGTTACGCCAAACCTGCAGATAAATTGGGGGATTTGTTCCAAAGGGTCTTCTCCATCCCCCTAATAACTTAGTTCAACTACCTACGCTGCGACTACCCCCTTTTATAGCCTTAGAGGGGTTTCATCAGGTTAAAATATATTACCACCAGGTGATTGGCTTGAGTATATAAAAAATTTTCCTCAAGGGTTTATCTACCAGTTGATGACCGTCCATTGGCCATCCTTTTGAGGATAGGCGAATTTTTAAATCCCTAATAGACCAAATCCCATATTCCCTAATTTGGGTATTCATGACCTAATATGAATTTTGTACCTCCCTCACTTCAAGCCTAAACATATTTAGATACTAACCCCGAGAAATATCAATAGCGTTCCTTTCTTGACCCCCATACAATTATTTATAAAATTCTTATAAAACAATCCTTTAGGTTAAATTGAATTATTATTAATGTAGATATAAGTGATCCTATATTCCCCTTAAATATTTATACCAGCAGTAGAGAGCAAACCTTCTCCTGCAAATTTTTGTGGAAATACAAGGAAGAATAGCACAGGCAAGCATCCAATTTCCCGGATCTTAAAGGCATCTTGTTGATCTCCTGTAGGCCTTAAGGCAGAGAGATACGACTGCAATCCTGGATGAGCGTTCCCTTGAATCCTTTACTCATGAAGAGGTAGAGGAGGACAGTTTCAGCAGAATAATACAATTTGGAAAGGGGCGGCTGATTGAGAAGATGACATAGCCGCCACTGAGGATATGGGTCTCTAGAGGGGCCTTGCCAAATAAATATGTTAAGTAGAAAGCTACCTCCACCGATGTTAGGAGGAGAACCCACAAGGAATTGCTGACTATAGTTGTGTAAAAGCTTCTCTGAAAACCATTACCGCAATATCAGTAGGAATCTAAAAAGAAGGAACTACGCTACATAGGCCTCTACATGAGAAGATAGATAAGAGGAACCCTGATATAGGGGTGAAGAGGAAGAATAGACTAGATGCTCTGGTTACATGTGCCCGTTTTGCTGTGGATAATATATTTAGTAAGGATGTGTGATTCCCTAATTTGTTTGCATAACGCAATACATCTCTCACCCAACAGCGAGCCTCTCCTTCTAGTGCACCCAGGAGGGCCACACTTCTTTAAGAATTAGTAGGAGCAGTAGTCAGAGAACACCCATCTTCAAATCGCACTTGGATAGCCACCAGAGCATATATAACCAGCTATACTACTCACAGAGAGGAATTGGGGGATCCCTACTACCGCCAAGCTTACTGAGTGGGCGGCATTAATTACTAAGGCTGGCCGGTCATTGCCTTGTGTCAACATAAGCTGTTTAGAGGCATGGATGATTGAGACAAAGTACCAATGGGAGAATACCAGGTCACAGAGGAATGTAAGTTCCCTGTAATTAAAAAAAAAGCTTTTACTTTGCCTGATCTAAGGAGGAGGGTGAATAATGCTGAGACTGTTGGCTGGTTCATTATGTCATGTTACTTATAATTAAAGTCTAACGGGCTTCCCAGTCTGAATGTGTGATACCCCAGTGAAAAGTCAGAATGCCAGTCTTCATAGAAACCCTAAAGGCCTGTAGGGGAGACCTGTGGTTCCTGTGAAGGTAGTAAAAGTTTTGCAATGTACTAAGGGCCCTCATAGAAAACCAAATGGCTGCAATGGGTGCAACTGCGGGTACTGATGGGCAACCACAAGGGCAGTAGAGGCGTGGAGGACTATCACTCCTCCTGAGGTTGGTGGTTGCTGGCCTTTGATAATTATCCCAACATACTTTAGTTCTACTTTATACCATAGATAGTTACTAGGATCACCTGGAAGTAATGCCTCGTGGTTATGATGAATGAAAATTGCAGTTCAAGTAGGTTGATTCAAATTGTATACAGGGTGAGCTTATAGATCATTTCCAGTTGTTGGAGTAATTATACTTCTGCACAAAGTTAAGAAGCTGTTAGAGCGGCGCATTGGTTTGATTATATAAATTGGTTTAGATTACCCCAAAAATGGATTCTTTAGATGCTCCAGTGACTGTAATCCATTTTCCATTGGGTGACAGGAGTTCTTTGATCGAACAGTGTACCAAAACTATAGATTAAATAAGCCTCTTGTTAGTTGGATTACTCCAAACCAGTTGTGGATCAGCAATTCGAATCTGGCGTTAAAAGTTGTTTCTATGAATGATGGGTTGTTATGTTCTTTGTTGGCCAGATTTTTCCAAGCCATTGGTGGTTCAGTGGAGAGAATCTGGAAAATTAAATTAATCTTCTGGGATAAAAATTCAAAATAAATATAAAAACATAGGTCAATTGGATTCTGATTTTTTGCGGCATCTGTTAGATCATGTATTGGAGTGACCTCATAATACCATTAGAGCCATAACTCTGATGGTAGTGTGTTTATTGGATTAAATAATTAATTTCTTAGTATTGTATAAACTGGCAGAGTCCATGGAAAGAGAATGGGAAAACCAAAATTCTTACTAAAAAGGTCCTTAAGTTAAAAAATGGACTAATAACAGACCTTAGGAAGGGCTGTTGTTTTTATACTTGGGGAGAGTAGGAAATTGGAGGGTGACTTGGAACTGGCCTGGCTTGGGCACTCTCTTTGTCAATTTCCACTGGTTGAGCTTGAAGAGCAACATGGTTTGAGGGGTTTCTTGATAAATGTTTAAAATCACAAAAGCTTTTATTAAAGATATCTCTGATTAGCAGCAGAGGCGCTTTTTTAGGCCTTCCTCAAAAGGCAAAAAAACAGGTAGGGCCTTCTACCATTATTTATAAGAGACTTCCACAGTCCCTACACTTCCCAGCTGGTTGTATGCTGAGAAGATAAGGCTATTATGTAGACAAATCCCTTAAATACACCACCAAAGTAGCAATTTTACTAAAGGTAAGTTCCCCTACTCCCGCCCATTTTCCCAAATTTTCCCCATTTCCAAAAACCCAAAAATTTTTTTAGAAATTTTTGTGGTACTGTTTACAATTTTACTCCCAAATTTTATATTGTCAACCCCAATTCCAACACTTCCTACTTTCATTTCTAAGTGACCCTTCTTTAAATTTATATTAACTTTTATTTTCAGTTGAGCACTGAAACACTGAGGGTGGAGCGCGTCTCAATCTATATATTCTGAAAAAAGTTTAGGGAACTTTATTATAAAGCAGCCAATCATGACATGCCCCATAATTCTTCCCAACCCTGATTCTCGCAATTTTGCAATGCTGACTCTTCTAATAACTAAATTTAGGGATAACTGAAACCAAAGTATAGATTGCACACCCAGATTCAGCGCAGATGCTAAACCCCTTCCTTTATATAGGCCATTTCTCTCACTTGTATGAGTACTGGCCCATTTTGTCTTTCCCTTATAATAGTTTTTAGTAAAAAGATTCGCCTCCCAATTTCAAGTTTTCTGTATTTCCTTAAAAAAGAACATTCAACATCCTGGCGCACATCACAACCAACATTCTCTCACTATAATGGTTGAGCCTTGGTCAAATAAAGAGCTTTAAGTCCATCTTTATTCTTATCAATTAGTGCCTCAAGTGGTTCAAAAGGAACTGTGCATTGCTCACCAATGTGAACTTGGGCTCCCTTGGTCCCTGCACGTTTTGGTCAAAAATAAAAGTTGAGTGGAGTTATTGGATAAGAATATTTGGCATATTCCGCTTCTTGAGGAATTTATTCTGCCAGTAGATATATATTAAAAAACTAATATGATTAAATTATCAGCTCAAAGCATTAATCCTTGATTTTAAACCTCATATTGGTGAACCAAACTGCCTTTTTTGACTCAGTAAGGATTTATCAAGGTTAGAGGTTAGTATTATTGGTGCCTGAAGGTTTGAGGTCTAACCAACTTAGGGTGGGATAAGTCTGGGGTCCTTCTGGTGGCCCCTAATATGAGCTACCTCCCAAGAGACCCCTAATTTTCTACAAGGGAAGAAGTTGATGAGGTTGTGCATTAGGGTGAACTTTAGGGGACAGAGCAGTGACCCACCGCTCATCTACAACTAGATTCAAATATCCCAATTGTACCAAAAAAATCCACTGTGCCTTTGTCCACGCTTGCCCCTGAAGGAACTATTCACAATCTAGCTCAAGATGTTGGGATCTAGACATACAGGTACTGACACTAGCAAAAAAGAGAAGACTATACTAAGATAGTTACTATGAAAAATAAAGTTTAAACTGGGCTTCCACAACAAGACTTTTATTAAAATCAATTCTGAGGAAGCACATCATAGTCTTTAGGTACTCACAAGCTAAGGGCTTGCAAATATTCTTCTCTCTTGTAGTAGACTCCTACTACTGAGCAAAAAATTAGATCCTCATTCATATAGTAAATCTTCAATATATGCTTCATAACTTTCCAAATCCTCTTGGTGCCAGCTCTGATAACTTAAATGCAGATAGGAATAATAATTCATTTGTATAAATGTTTTGAAAAGCCAATAAACATAGGGCCATAGCCTTTAGCATTACTCCATTATAAAACTTTCCCAATAAGGATGAGATACTGACAAAACCAAAGATAATAGGAAATAGACCTAGTAGCGATATTTGTACGCTGTTGTGGGGCAAAGGAGATAATATAATTAAAGTGATACAAAATACTAGGCCGCTGTCCCCATTATTTGATATAAAGTAGTGTTTTAAGGTCTAACATCAGCATGGTATAAGAGTACTGTTCATAATTTTAATTGCATTTATAAATGGCAATGGTTGCTGAACTTTTATTGTATCATTCTTGTCAGCAACTGTGCTTAACAACAAATAATCAAAATGTTAGACTTTATATTACCTAAACATAATAATCCATTTGATCAAAAACTTCAGTTTAATCATTAGTTAGATGTAAAATAGGTAGATAAGAAAATTTTGTACACTAGGGTGGTCAAACCATATTGCCAAATTTCTACCCACTTGACCAAACATCAGGGAGCAATAATGAGTGAGGGTAGATTAAATTATTGGGAAGTTGTGGCCCTAAGACCATAGCTCAGATGGTACTTATTTAGGAACTTAGGATGCAAATATCTAGTAAAGGTGACCTTTGTAGTTTCCTTAAGAGTTTAAGCGTCAATGGAAGTTTTCTTGATGACCTCAAAAGGACCTTTCCATATGTGCTCTAACTTATAGTCCATCAAAATTTAAATTAATCATATTATAGGACCAATTACTCATACATAAAGATAATGAAGGTCTATGATTCTATATTATCATGCTTCTTTTTCCTAACTTTCTGAGCCAGAGCGTCAGAGTAGCTTCTCTCTGGAGCTAAATTAAGTTTTGCACAGGGTTATCCACATATTGAGAAAAACTCGCGTTCTCTTCATAGAATCATGAGTATAGAATAAGAGTAGCGCAGGATGCTTCCCCATATAATTATTGAAAGAAAAATGCTATGTTAACAAGCAGTAGGCGATTATATAGGAAAAAACAATCATATGCAAGTAAAGATCCAAACTTGATGCTTTGAAAGTAATTACCTTATGTAAGATCCAATGAGAGTACCGTTTACAGATTCTAATATGCCGTTGGTCTCAGGGTGTTATGGTGTTTACAACATCTCTCAAATAAGCATCAATTTCATTTAAATTTGAAATTATATGGATTTAAAATTAATCTCTTTATTTGTTATATGATTGTGTAAATCCATTACAATATAATAATTTTAAAATAAATCTAGCTATTTTCCTTGCGCCTAAATCATATACAACCTTGGTATCCACTCATTTGGTGAGGTGATCAATGCTACTAATATATACTTTATTGTACAGAACTACCAGGCAGTGGCCTTAAAGTCAATCAGATGGTTTGGTAAATAAAATATGATTAAAATTAGTAAAAAGTGGCCTTCTAATAAGGGGCTTTGATTTGACATTCTATATAACAATTAAGAGTCTCATAGATATCTAACGTTATTAATTTAATAGTAGTGGGATCAAAACTATATAAGTATTTTTTTATATTTACCATGCCCTGTCATCTTAAGGTCCACTTTTATTGAGTCAGTTCACACAAATGGTAATGGAAATAAAACTAGTTGTTTAGTAATTTTACAAAGTTTTATTTTTAACAAGAGTATACTCCTCAAGTTCTACAGCGTGCGTTAGCTTCCTTTAGCTCATTGCCATATTGCTGAGTTATCATTTTATTAAACAGTTTAGTGGCTAAATTAGCCGCTAAGTCCATGGTGAGCAGATAAGAGAGACAGTCAGTATCTTAATGTTTTGAACCAGGGCGATGCTGAATCTTAAACTCATAAGCTTGTATTTCAGATCTCACTGGGCCAGACGCCCTTTTGTTCTTTAAAGTTTTGTAATCAGTACAAGGGGGTGTGGTTAGTTGCTACAATATAGTGCACCTTATTTACATATATTCAGAATTGCCTTCAGACATAGATCACCACCAAAAACTCCTTCTCAGGTACATAGTCCCCTCATGCAAACCAAAGGTTTGACTACAGTAAGTCACTTGTGCTCCGTTCTCTCATCGTCCTGCTGGGATAACACATAACTGACAGCATTATGGGATGTATCTGTTTGACTGATATAGAATTTTATCTAATCATGATTTAAAAGTGTTAGCGCTTTAGTAGGGAAAGGTTTTAACTTATCAAAGGGTAACTGACGGTTTTCTACTCAAATTGAACCCCAATTAACAATAATTGAAACAAAGGCTCGCCAAATTTTACTAAAATTAATAATGGATCAACAATAGTAGCTTATCATAATTGAAAACGCTTGGATGTCTCACTTACTACTTGGCGGCGTCATCCTTTTGATTGCACCAATTTTAGTTGGCTGGGGTTGTAAGCCATGCTTATCAATAACAAACCCCAAATATTCAGATGTTCTTAAAAGAAGTTAAACTTTTGTGGCTTTATTTTTTGACAGCTTTGTCAAGGTATTTATAGACTCTTCTAAGTGCTGCAAATGTTCAGTAAATGTTCTCAAAAAACGTTTACTTTTTGAAAATAAATTAACATACAAAAGATTTTTGTATCACCCAATATATTGTCCAAATCCCACTGAAAGTCACAAGGGCTTTGCAAAACCCTTGCGGCATTTTCATGGGTTGTTATAATTTGAACAGTGATATAAGCGCATTTTTTATATTCGCTATTGAGCAGCTGAAATTGTTAATAGTCAAAGATTATATTCATGGCTGAGAGTAATTGCACGTTACTAAGTGGTCCAGCGCGTTATCAATGCATGGTAATGATTAGGATTCCTTCTTGGCAACATTGCTTAACTTTTGTAATGAATTACCGCGTGATTGATCCCATCTTTATCTTTTATAATTAGAACTAAGGGAGGCCCACTGATTTTTGGTGGCACTAATAGCTCCATTTGAACAATCAGATTTATTTTCTTTTTAACAATTTCATCAGTTGCTTTAAATCACCTAATTTTACACAGACAAATTGGGGACTGATTGCTGATATATATATTCTATAGCACGTCATGTGAACAGCCAAATCAAGATATCTTTTATAAAACATATTATTTGTATTAAAGAGCGCCAGAGTTAATCCTTTTCATTCTCACTAAACACAGCGAGCTGATCTTGAGATACCAAGGAAGAACTAATTGGTGTTCATCGTTTTCAAGTCTGAGTTCATCCAGTTACCAATATTTAATGGTTCTTTGCATTTCCTTAACTGGTAAGATGTAAACAAAAGCAACAATCTTATGTCTCTTAATATAAAGGGGATAAGTAATATAATTAGTCAATAAATATAGATTTTTTATAGGCAGGGAGGATAACCTAGGTGTGACATGTGTTCCTATTAAGAATGGCAAAATGGCACAAAGATTTCGCCATATAATCCTTAAGGAATCCCTAAAACAAATCAGTTCCCATTATTTTTGATGATCTGATGGAATGTTCAGACTGCAACTAGAACGAAGTGAAATACCCTAGGATTCCATGATTTGATTAGGCAACCACTTGGTTCAGTTCAAAAGTTTGTGGTGGCTCAGGGGAAAAATGCCCTCTTTATAGGTGAGACTAATATAAACCCTGGTTTTGGGGCTTGAGACCGCTGCACTTTCTAAATAATAAATTGGAAGGGATTGGCCCAATTTTTATAAGGTATTTTAACAGTTAAGCCTTAATTTCATATTTTTGCATTATTAGGTGCATTAATAAAGTCATAATCCTTATTTGGAAAACCAATGACAGAAGCAGATAAACCAGTGAGCCAAAACACAATGGCAACACAAAGTAATCTCCTTCAAAAGTTGTTGTATTTATAACAATGGTACCTTATACTTTATTATGGGAAATATTTAGGGTCAGACCAAGTTCTTCCACCAGTTTAGTAGACACAATATTAATCAGTGACCCACTATCTACAATTTACCTGACTTTGATTTAGTTCACTATAATACATATAATTGCACTCATAATTGTTATTATCAGCGAGTTAATTTTTTAGCACTAGTGGTGCCCAACCTAAAAAGGGGTGCTGCCATGCATCTTTATTTGCAAATGGGTCAAAAAAGGGATTATCAAAAACAAAAAATCTCTATTACAGCACCTCAGCTAACAGCCTGGTAAGCCATATCAGAAGGTGAGGTAGCTTTGAGGAAACTTTTTTCTGGCACCAGCTTTAGCTGGCAGACCATGGAGGAATACATCAGGGTTGGAGCATCAACAACATGTGGCATAAGGAGGTATAACTGTGGGTTTTCTTCGCTAATAAGGCCATCAGCTGAGTTAAGCAAATCAAAATTGAGGATGTTAGCTTACCCCAAATATAATTTTAAAATATCATTAGGTTGTGGTCTTGATATCATCAATAAGCTAATAGAGATGTCCACTTTGATCTCATCTAGTTTAGAAGTGTCAACAGAAGTATCCAAAAGCTCTGGTTGTTCCAAAGTATTGGACATATGGTTTTATTTCTAACTCTTTTATTTAACCAAGGCAAGCCAACCAGGGGACAGGCATTACCAAAAGAAAGAAACAACATGAAACCTGAACAGGGCCAACTCCATTGAAGAAAGTTTTTCCACCTCTGGATCAGGACTCAAATTTTTCTGGTTACGTCATGGGTAAGGTTTTCGTGTTATTAGACCTACTAACTGCCAATAGCTTCCTTTGGCTGGCACCCCTATTGATGTGCGAAGGGCGGTAATTGAACCCACAACCTTCAGGTTGGTAGCTGTACGCCCTTACCGACTTGCCCTCCACCCCCATTTTATTTCTAACTCACTAGATTAAAAACTTTACATTTTAGTGGCGGTGAATAAGATTTAATTAACACCTCCTTGGTAATCACTTCATAAAAAAGTGACACCTAAATGCCATAATTTTATGTTGCCAAGGGTGAAATAATTAAATGAACTTTTTTTGGATACTAGAGATCTTACTAGAGTTAGCAGAAGTAAAATATTTTTTTCTGTTCCGCCTTGTCTTTTCCTAAGTCATAGTCAGTATCTGAGGTGATTACATAATTGTTGGATTAGGCAACCATCTCAGGGAAGTGACTTGCATAGCGCCTTTGCATACCCTGCAAACAAATTAACTCACATCCATATTATTCAAATTGCGTCGGATAAGCTGATTTGAATGCTTTATTTAGTGAAAGAGGTTACTAAAATTTTTAGGCTCCAGTTGAAAGGTGTTAGGAGCCTCAAAAGTGATGGTGCATTGGCGAAATAATTAAGCATTTGAGTAATGTTATATTTGTCATTTAGCACTGATAAAAATACCATGTAAAGCTCTTTTTCTCGCTTACATGTGTGTTTAAAGTCAATCTGAACGTCAAATTTAAATAGCGCCTCAGTCTCTTATAACACTTGATCTTCAACATAAATACTTTTAGAAAAACCACCACATATTCTATCTATTTTATAAATATTAAGGAACATCTTTTTACATGTTGTCATCTATTCCTCTCTGGCAAACTCTTGAGCAATGAGTTATTTAGCGTTGTGGTAAAGTATACTGACTTTCTTTATTTTAGCATTATAATTTTCCTGACTGATAGAGCCCAAAGAATTCTTTAAAGTAGCCTAGAAGTTTTGAAGGCACCCACCATGCCTTTTTTAAACAGTAATATAAAGTTATGTGGATTCCAAATTTTTTTCATACTTTAGTAAGTTAATTAAATAAAAGAAAATTGACTTTCTTTTCGAAAGCTGTTAAGGCTGAATGATTCCAACGGAGCCACTAGGGTCTTGACTGATATGTAGGAATATAATAACTGGGCTTCTAGAGATGCAAGAGTGGAAGTCTTCATAAAGTGAGAATAAGGTGCTGAGAGAGCAGAAGTTGGTGGTTAAATGAGTGGTGAAAGTAATTTGCAACCTGATATCAATATAATGTCAAAGGACCCAATATTTTAGAGTTTATATGATGTAGTAAAAGTCATAGGCATTTGCTGCACTGGGCAACACCACATTGCCTTTGATTTCAGATAGTGGCAACATTTAGCTCATAAATTTTCTACATAATTGATCTATCACTAATAAAGTGATATTTCTCTGCTAAAAACTGATGATTAAGCTGGTCCAACTTCTGTTTGAGAGTCAAAAAGTTTGTTTTTAATACTTTAATTTCTACGCCTTGTGTTTAAACTAATAGTTGTAGGATGTTAATCTTCTAAACAAAAAGTGTAAATTAACTCAACTCTGGCAGCTTGTTATCCTGAGTTAACTATTTTTAGCAAAGCGCTCAAATTGTTTATGACATATAAAAAATTAGGATAACAAGTTTGGTGGACAGGATTATGCTGGGCCTCAGGGCTTACTATTTCAGCATTATTACCAGGCATTATACTAGAATACTAATCCATATCTGGCTAAATCAAAGTACCGTTGATGTACAGGGTAGCAGAAAGTGCCCTTGAAGTGAGCACTAAATGTTGTTTCAATGCTTAGACGCTGGATTCAAAGGGCACAGGTTTGGCCCTGATAAAAATGGCAAAGTGAATGAAGACAGTTATGTGAAACAAAAAAATATAAACCAGGTTTCTGCTATGAGTTATTCTTAAGATCAATTCAGGGGAAGCACAGCATAGTCTTTATGTACTTACATTGTCTTCTAGGACTCGCATATATCTTTTCTTTAAATTTGTAGGATTCTACTACTGACCAAAAAACTAGATCCTCGTTCCCATGATTAACTCTTAATTATATGCCTTAAAACTTTTGATCCCTTTTGGTGCCAGCTCTTGGAACTTGACTGCACTCAGGATGGTAATTTATTTGTAATCATTTAATAATTTAATTAAACTAAGGCCTTAGCCTTGAGCGATTAACCCCATAAAGTAACAACCTTATAATCTGAGATTCTTGGAAAACCTAAGGATAATGATAGATCTACTAGCAATATATCACGCCAGCTTTGAGACAAAGGAGTTAGGATGACTAAAGTGACACAATTCACTAGGCCACTGGCCCGCATAATTTTTTATAAATTAGTGATTTAATTTTAACGTTGATATGGTAAAGAGAAATTAGACATAATTTCCATACCACCTCTAATTGACGATGGTTGCCAATAAAGAAAATTGTAAAATTTTGTCAGCAATTGAACCTAACTACATTTTTCAGTAGGTTAATAGTATAAATTGCCCTTGGTGAAATGACCTAATAAATTGAGGCTCAGTCTAATTATTAGTTACATATAAATTAAATAAATTATCTTTTTTTCAACTGGTTAGTACTATAAATTAATCCAGAACTTTTATGAACTGGCGCTTTGTCATGGAAATGGCAGATGAAGTTTAGACTGGCCTGCCAGTTGGGATGCGTAGGCATCCAGAAAGAAAGCCAGAATGCCAGAGGCATTGCCGACTGTACAACTTGATATAGAGCCAGGAAACTAGGATACCACAAAATGGTGGCGGAATGTCAGGGTTATAGAATTCCAACAGCAAGCCACACTGAATAGATTTCAGACCCAGGGGTTCTGGTAACAGGGGTGGTAACTACTGGGATAGTTTCTGCAGGATTCTTGGTTGTTAAAACCATTTTGTTGGGGGTAAAAGAGAGGTGAATTTTCTCTTATAGTTGGTGAACATAGGGCCATAAAATCCCTGTATATTGCTGCTGAAAGGTCATGAAAACTGGGTTGTAGAGCCAAAAATTTTGGATTTGTTGAGCCCAGTTGGCGATAGAGGGAATAATGGTAACCAAGAGAATTGTAAGGCCCACCCAGAGTGTGGAGTGGCCGACCACCAGGTAAACACCATACAGAATGTGGCTGAAAGGAAGGAGATAAAAATTTGGGGTTTTTTAAAAATCTTTTATTCGGGAAATAAAGTAAGAAAATTGACCAACAATTTTTTCAGGCCATGCAACTGATTAAATAGTGGTCAATTGGGTAGTGACAATGATGTGAGCAGGATCTCCAAATTTGGCTTAACTGGCGAATTGGATGGTAGTGAGGGTATATTCTTTTAAAAAATGACATCGCAAAATTTGACAGCAGGCCAAGACTCTGTCAGTTCACCCTCAAACATTTGAACCAGGGGTTGATTACGTTTCTGATGGTTGGCATGAAAGCGTTTTGCCTGACAAACGATGGGAATCCCCCAAAGCCATCCAATATAGGGATAGGGCCATTTGGTTGGGAACAGGTTCAAGATGGCCAACCCATCCACGCTCGTCAATTAACCATTCATCTGGTCAATAGGGACCCATCGGGCGCAATGCCCAAATTACTATTGGAGGGTTTTGAACTCTCGTCAATGACACCAGATATTTGTTCTGCTGATTTTGGGGTAAAATTGGAGCCATCGGGCGATCCAGCCAGTGTTTTATTCTTCATGCTTTTACAACCATTCGAATTTTGGCCATCAGCCCAATTGCTGCCCAAATTAGATCCAACTGATTTCAGTTCAATAATCTTGGCAAAGATTTCACTGATTCCCTGCAACAGTTCTGCCAAGGTGAGGTAGGAAATTGGGGGTGGGATCCAAAGCGGGCAAGCTGTCACCCATCGCTCATCAAATACATGGGCGAGATCGCCCTGGGTGATGAGGGGTACTGCCATCCTCTTCAGTGTTGTCTTACTTGGGAACGGAAAGATAGCTTGATCTAGAGCCAAAGGACACTCCCCTGAGACTTACATTACCCTTTCCTTTCCCCAAAGGAATGGCCCCCCTGCTGGGAAACTGCACCAGAGCCACGTTCTTATGAGCTTTGGGTAACTTGATAGCCATAATTGTCGCAGCCTTCTGAATTGGGTGGGAAGCCTTGGGGTGGGATGTGTGGAAAGCATCAATCGGATCCATACAATTTGCACAATTGTGCGCCTTGACCCAACCATTTTCATAAGCTAGATCTTTTTCCAGGCCACATTGTATTGGACTGATCGTCGTGACCTCTGAGATGCCAGGATGGCCTCCACTTCAGCTTCCTCCTCGTTGTTGACAATGATTGGTTCTGGGTCCGTGGGAATCACACCCTTGAAGGGTGACAGCTGGGATACATGGAAGACTGGGTGTTGCTTCCAATGCGCGGTAAGCTTCATTTGAAACGCCCCATTACCCAATACCTCCTCCACTAAGTGGGGACTAGAACGCTTGCTGGAAAATTTGCAGGAAGGGGTTTGGATTTGCAAATGGCAGGTATCGAGCATGACATAAGAACTTACATTAAAGTCATGAACCGGAAGACACTTACAATCCGCGAATTGCTTATAGTCATTGATAGCTTTAGTAAGGTGTTCCTGCACTAAAGCTTAGGTCGATCAAATATGACCAGCATGATCCGCGACAGCTTGTACTTCTAGTCGCAAGCATGCCCCAACTGAGAATGATGGGTTATAACCCAATGTTGCTTTGTATGGTGAGAAACCTGTGGAAGTATGAGTCCCATTATTATATGCGAATTGGGAAAGAGGCAGGTCATTGGCCCAGGTATCTTGCGCTGCTACCGCATAACAACGCAGGTACTGTTTGAGAACTTGGTTAACCCGCTTGGTCTGGCTGTCGGACTGGGGATGATATGCCGTGGATTGACAGGGGGTTATCTTAAGGATTGACAAGAGTTCACTCCAAAACTGGGCGGTAAACTGAGTACCCCTGTCGCTAATGATTCCTGGGAAAGGACAAACATTGAAAACACATGTCAAACGAATAGACGCGCCATTTCTTCTGATGTAATTGCAGAAGTACAAGGAATAAACAGGGAAAATTTGGTAAAGCAATCTACCACCACCATTACTGCTGTGAAACCATTAGAGCAGGGAAGTTTGACAATAAAAACTACAGACACCGAGGTCCATGGACCTTCCGCCTGTTGTAAAGGGTGCAGAAGACCATTTTTCTGGAATGATCTGACTTGGCTCTAGCACAAGTAACACAATCAGCAATCCAAGTAGGAACCTCTTTGGTCAGTCCTGCCCAATTAAAGGTTTGCTTGATCAGGTCAATGCATTTCTTGTTACCAGGGTGTCTGACCGCGGGGGGATCATGGTGTGCACGGAATACGTTCAGGCGGAAGGAGGGAGGCACCCAAACATGAGAACAAAAGTAGATGAGACCTTCTTCTAAAGAGTATAGGGAGTGTTTGGGGCTCAAGTGAGTCAAGTGTTCAATCAACTCCACGCCCTCAGGACAGGCCGTTTGACTGGTTAGCACCTGAGCCAATAATGGATTGTTTGGTGACAACGCGGCAGAGGAAACAATGGAGGGAGCGATCAATAGGATTTGAGTGGCAGGAATCATGGTAACGAGATCCTCTTCCTCAGGCTCCAAGGGGCAGTGAGCGGGACTACGGCTTAGGAAATTGGGAAGGACATTTAGCGCACCCTTGACAAATTCATATTTGAAGTTAAAATTGCACAGGTCCCAATAGGTTTGGGCTTGCCAGTGTGCCAATTTTTGGGGTTTGTGGAAATACAAGAGAGCTTGGTGATCTGTGAAAACTGTTAACTCATGACGAGCACCTTGCAACAGGTACCGCCAATGAGTTAATGCTATGCAACAGCGGCCAGTTCCTTGTCATAGATGGCCCAAGACTGCTCCATAGCGGTGAATTTTTGGGAGAAATAAGTGACCGGATGTTCGAGACCATCATAGGCCTGAAGCAACACTGCGCCCACAGTTACCAATGAAGCATCGCATGTGACAATATATGGTTTGGTGGGATTGGCATGTTTCAAAATGGGAGGAGACATAAACACTTCCTTAATTGATTCAAGTTCCTGCTGGCATTCAGGAGTCCAACAAAATGGTACATCTTTCCCTGTGAGGGGGTGGAGCGGGGCAGCCAACTGGGAAAGTGCAGGGGAAAATTTCTTTAGGAAAATGATAGTACTAAGAAACTTTGAAGCTGCTTCTGTGTAGTTGGGGTTGGCCATTCTTGGATTGCATCTAATTTGTTGGGGGGATGGCAACCCCTTCTTTAAGTACCAAGTTTCCAAGAAATGTAACCTCTTCCTTGTAAAACTCGCATTTGGAAGCTTTGAGGGACAGGCCTACTTTATGCAAAGCAACCACCACTGCTTCTAAGTTGATAGCATGTTGCTCGGGAGTTGGGGAATGAACTAGGTTATCATCAATATAAGCTATAGCGCAGGAAAACTGGAGATCCCCTAATGCATTGTTGACCATTTATTGAAACGTAGTGGGAGCATTTTTCAGCCCAAAGGGCATTACGTGAAATTGAAAAGTGCCTCTCCTCGTTCAGATTGCAGTCAGCCATTCTTGTCCTTCCATTACTCAAATCTGATTGAAAGCATTCACCAGGTTGAGTTTTGAGAAAAACCCGGAATTTGGCAATTGCCTGACTGATTGTCTGCTCCAGGGGCAATGGGTAAGGGTCAATAACTGTGATTTTGTTCAGGTGACCGTAATCTATGCAAGGGTGGAGCAATCCATCCAATTTTCTTGCAAAGATGATAGTGGAAGTAAAGGGAGACGTTTCTTTAAACAACCAGCCTTTTTTTAACATATCGTCCAACCAGGTATTGAGTGCAACTTCTTCTTCCACCTTATGGGGATACAACGGGAAATTGATGTTCACCAATTCCACGGTTGTCCAAAATCCACAAAATATACCTAGTATGTTTTGGCAGACCGTCCACCTTTTCCATGTCAAAAATTCTGCGATATGGCATTAAATTTTTTGGGAAACTTGGCCGGAATGCCCACAAAAGTGACTAGGGTGGTGATAGAGCTGGTTCCTTGGATTTTCTCGAGGGTGTAGATCAGAGGGAACTCTCCCTCCAAATCGTCATTAGCAAATGACAACATATTTGATTCCAAATGAATCCTTACATGTTGTTGGCGCCACCATCCCACCCCCAAGATCACCGGAAATACCAGGCTTGGCATGGCCAAAAAACAATTGCAGAAGTTATATTGGTGAATTGAGAAGTATATCATTCAGCGAACAACATATGAAGACTGATAAGCAGAGGAGGCCACCATTACTGAGGAGCCCACATCCATATTCGGTTTTAGTTGTTGTGCCAACTCTACACTCATGAAGTTCCCCACTGCTCCAGTATCCACAAGAGCTTCGAAGGAGACAAGGTGGGAACTGATGCTAATTCTCATGGGTACAAGAAATAAGCGGAATTTTGTTTATTGGGAGATATGACCATCTCATGGGCGACTGAAGAAACGATAGGTGAGTCAGGAACAGGGTCAGGATTCTTAGCTGGAGCGAAAATTGGAAGGACCAGGAAAGCTAATCAGTTTCCTTTATCTGGGCTTGAACAGAATCATTAGAATTTATCTCTGGGAACGCTAACTCAGACTCAGGAGTTCCAGCAGGGTTGGAACCCATGTCCACTACTATTTTAGTGTCGTTCACATTGTCTGCACCATTGTTAGGAAATCCTATCATAAATTTCCCTTTCTGATATAGGGAAACGTGGCGAGGCAAAGCTTTGATAGTAGTTGTGGTGATGCCTATTTGATCTATTGATCCTTGTGTGGTAGACCAAACCACGTGGTGAGCGGAAACCAAATACAAACTCGCTCTAAAGACTGCCTGAAGCATGTCAATAGATAGTTCTGACGCGGGAGCCAACTCATGAAAGGTAGAGATCAAAGAAACCAAACTAGGGCTTCAGCCATGGCAAAGAGCAGTTTAAATAAATGGTCTGAATGGGACAAAAGGGGGTTCAAGGCGGCTGATACAACAGCCATCAGGGGGGCAGGATTTTTTTTGTGTGGAAGAACGCAGAAGACTTCTCACCCAGCGACGAGCCTCCCCATCCACAGCATCTAACAATGTGAGAGCTTGTTGGGCCTGAGATATCGCAGAAGTGTTATTGAGTGCGATTGTTGTGCGCATTTGTACTTCAGTGAGTGCATCCAGAACCTGATTGGTGATTTCTTTGGAAGGATACTCAATATTTTCCCCAGACTGGAGGAAATAGAAAGAGATGCGATCTTCACCCGTTGGGTAGCTTGAAGGAGCTTCCCCAAAATAGAGCGGATGCTTCTCCCAAAATCAGAGAGTGACCAAATAAGCAACAAACAGCATACAACTGATTGCACGTTCATCTGGTAAAGAGTAACCACTGCGGCGCCAAATTAGAAAATCAAGGCGGAAGTGGCTGGAAAGAATGGTTGGTTGATTATGTCAGGGAAACGGCAGAAGAAGTTTAGACCAGCCTGCCAGTCAGGATGCGTAAGCATCCAGAAAGCAAGCCAGAATGCCAGAGGCATTGCCAACCATATGACTTGATATGGAGCTGGGAAATAGGATACCACAAAATGGTGGTGGAATGTCAGGGTTAGGAGAATTCCAACAGCAAGCCACACTGAATAGATTTCGGACCCAGGGGTTCTGGTACTAGGGGTGGTAACTACTGGGATAGTTTCTGCGAGATTCTTGGTTGTTAAAACCATTTCGTTGGGGGTAAAAGAGAGGTGAATTTTCTCTTGTAGTTGGCAAACATAGGGCCATAAAATCTCTGTATAATGCTGTTGAAAGGTCATGAGAACTGGGTTGTAGAGCCAAAAACTTTGGACTTGTTGAGCCCAATTGGTGATAGAGGGAATCATGGTAACCAAGAGAATTGGTAAGGCCCATCCAGAGTGCAGAGCGGTGGACCACCAGGTAAACACCATACAGAATGTGGCTGAAAGGAAGGAGATAAAAGTTTGGGGTTTTTCAAAAATATTTTATTTGGGAAATAAAGTAAGAAAATCAACCAACAATTTTCTCAGTGCCATGCAACCAATTAAATAGTGGTCAATTGGGTAGTGGCAATGATGTGGGCAGGATCCCCAAATTCAGTTTAACTGGCGAATTGGATGGTAGTGAGGGTTTATTTCTTTAGGAAATGACATCACATAATTTGGTGGCAGGCTAAGACTCTTTCAGTTCACCCTCAAACATCTGAACCAGAGGTTGATTATATTTTTGATGGTTGGCATGACGGTGTTTGGCCCAACAAACAATGGGAATCCCCCAAGGCCTTCCAATATAGGGATAGGGTCATTTAGTTAGGAATGGGTTCGAGATGGCCAACCTGTCCGCGCTCAGTCAATTAACCATTCATTTGGTCGATAGGGACCCATTGGGCGCAACACCCAAATTACTATTGGAGGGTTTTGAACTCTCATCGATGATGACAGATATTTGTTCTGCTGATTTTGGGGTCAAATTGGAACCGTCAGGTGATCTAGCTGATGTTTTATTCTTCATGCTTTTACAACCATTTGAATTTTGGCCATCAGCCCAGTTGCCACCCAAAATAAATCCAACTGATTTCAGTTTAATAATCTTGGCACAGATTTCACTGATTCCCCACAACAGTTCTACTGAGTTGAGTGAGGAAATTGGGGGTGGGATCCAAAATGGGCGAGCTGTCACACATTGCTCATCAACTATGTGAACGAGATCGCCCTGGGTGATGAGGGGTACCGCCATCCTCTTTGGTGTTGTCTTACTTGGGAATGGAAAGATAGCTCGATCTAGAGCCAAAGGACACTCTTCAAGACTTACACGCTTTAAAGTTTACAAATTTATAAATTTTGTGGCACTGTCAAATTCTTGTGTGAAATTTCTCCAAAATAATTGAATATAATTCAGCTTAATGAGTCAAAATTAGAAGCAATATATGATTTTTGTTACTAAAACATGCTAACTTATTATTACAAAAGATTAGATACATCTATAGGTGAGGATTTGATATGGCATTGTGTCAATCAATGCGTCATAAAATGAAGATCTTTTAGTGTTGATGGCCAATAAGGTTGAGCAATATTAAATCTAAATTATTGATCAGATTTGATACAATCTTTTTCAGTTGAGATCAACTTTGTTGGAATAGCACTTCAATTATAGGAGGTATTAAATCCCAATCTTGAACTACTTCAGGCATTTCAAGAGGTTTCCTAACAATGACCCCTCAGGACCTTTCTTAGTAAGCATGTACTTTTAAAAGAACCAACTGTGTACTTGGTTAATATTAGAGCCAGAGTCAACCAGTTTTGATGTAATACAATCTCTTGAGAATAAATGATTTGTTATGATCCAAACCATAAGGAATCAAGTTTATCAACTCTTCCTTCAGGTCTATAATAAAAATAATACATGATCCCCTACTTGGCACTCAGGTAAGATAGGTTGGTGGGCATAAGTCTGAGTCCCTTTCATTAATGTAGTAGTAGAAAAGAGTGCAAAGCAAGAGCTTGTAACATTATAATCTCATCATTTAACCTTGTCATTGCGATTTTATCAGGTTAAGGCGTAACTATCTAAAAATGGGTTTACAGTTAAAGGTAAATAGGCGTCAACCGTATATAAAGCCTTAAAAGGAACATAATTATTTGATGATGATTAACCTAATAGGTTAACATTACATTGGGCAAATATATATTCCATTGGTCAGGTTCAGAACAGGCCATTTTTCTAGGTATGTCCACAAGAGTACCATTGGCTTTGTTTATCATCACCATTTAAGGAAAGATGATATGGAACCATAGATGATTGGTAAGTGCCCATTTATTTTAGTAAGTTATGTCACTATTTGGAAATTAATATTAGTTCATTATCAGCTAATAGAACTTATGTGCTGCCATGTAGGTGAAAATTATTTAATAAAGGAAGAAAGCAGTGGAGTTGGCTATAACAGAAGAAACTAAAACAGCTCTGATCCATTTAGGTAAAATTATTAACAGCAAAATAATATATTGATGGAAATACATAGCAAAAGTAAAGGAACCTACTACATCAATATTCATAGTAGAAAAATAGCCCTAAGTCCCACAATTCTAAGCTGATATATCAGACCTCCAATATGTTGTTTTTGACAAGAATAACAGGTAACTAACACATCATACACTGTCTCAATTGTACAATATCAAAATCAATAATCTTTTAATCATTGCCTAATCTTATTGACAGCTTTATGACCAGTGAGTTGATGAGCTCCCATGATATTATTTGTTCTCGCAGAGGGTCAATAAAAGGCAGCCACTTGGCTCCCACTTTTTTATAAAATAAACCCTCTATAAGTTGGGTATCCAAAGTTACCGCTTGTAATTTGTATATATAATCCTTGGATTCATGAGCCCAAAGTTCAGGCCTATGATTAGGTCAAAAATGGTATCCTCTTCAGCAATGAATAAGGTGAGTAAGGCCAACTGTTAAAGTCATTAACATTTTGATGGATAGCTTCAGCATGACGTTTAATTTTGAAAATTAAAGTTCTGGAGCTTTAGTACCCACCTAGCTAAACGTCCTTCAGTGTTGTTAAATTCTGGGGTCTTGATTTTTTAGAGATTGTAGCTCACTTTAGCTCGCTTATTTTACTGCACAGATTCTTGATAAATTGCGTTCTCTAAATTAACAAAGAAAGGTGTAATAATAGTATGATGACTATTTTTTTGTTTTTTACTCTTAAAGAAACGTTGAGTATAAGGTCCAACGCTAAACAGGTGCTTCTTCCTTTTTAGATATATTTAGACTTGTAGGAATTCTTCCCTTTTCTATACAAAGAGCTGGGAGGAGATTTGATAACTAAAAAAACAACTTAAGGTTTTCTGTTCTTTGCATTTTTAATTCAAATAATAAACTATACAACTAATGTATAAGCAATTGAGTTTTTATCAAATCAAGATCTGATTTATTATGAAGTTATTTGGCGGTTTTTATAGTTTCAGCAGGTGCACAGCTTTTCAGCTTCTCCCTGAAGATTAATTAAATATTCTCTAAAGGTTTTGAACCTTGAGATAAACTTCTGAATAATGGCGGGTTCCTTTGCCCTAATTGATCTACAGTAGGGTAACCTTTGCAGTTTGGCAATCATTCATTAGTGTCAGGAGCCAGACACCAATTTCATAAGGCCGTGTTTCCTAGTTACGCCTACTGCCATTTAAACAAGAGTTAAAAATGCTTTAGTAAATTTTGAAAAATGCCTAATTATTCGTTGAAATGAATCTATTTTAGTAATCTGACTATTGGTATCAATTCTTTATTGAATCACCTATCTAATATTGTTAAGGGCGATCCAGATGAAACAATAATTAAAACTATCATCAGATTATATACATTGATTGTATAAAGCTAATAAATTAGGTGGCAAACATCACTAAAAACTAGATTATGAAAAACAATCTTCAAAATACTTAATCTGTCAGTGAGATGGATAATTTGGTCAACTGAAATTCCAACATATCCCCCTGCTTTCCTGATAATTAAGCATAAGATAGAAACTTCAGGGATGGATGCTGCCTTGGTGTCATGGAAACGGCAGAAGAAGTTTAGACCAGCCTGCCAGTTGGGATGCGTGAGCATCCAGAAAGCAAGCCAGAATGCCAGAGGCATTGCCGACCATATGACTTGATATGGAGCCAGGAAATAGGATACCACAAAATGGTGGCGGAATGTCAGGGTTAGGAGTATCCCAACTGCAAACCACACTGAATAGACTTCTGACCCAGGGTCCTGGTAACAGGGGAGGAAACTACTAGGATAGTTTCCGCGAGATTTTTGGTTGTTAGAACCATTTTGTTGGGGGTAGAAGAGAGGCGAATTTTCTCTTGTAGTTGGCGAACATAGGGCCATAAATTCCCTGTATATTGCTGCCGGAAGGTCATGAGAACAGGGTTGTAGAGCCAAAAATTTTGGACTTGTTGAGCCCAATTGGTGATAGAGGGAATCATGGTAACCAAGAGAATTGGTAAGGCCCACCCAGAGTGCAGAGAGGCGGACCACCAGGGAAACGCCATATGATATGTGGTTGAAAGGAAGGAGATAAAAATTTGGGGTTTTTAATAAAATTTTTACTTGGGAAATAAAGTAAGAAAATCAACCAACAATCTTCTCAGTGCCTTGCAACTGATTAAATAGTGGTCAATTGGGTAGTGATAAGGCGTGGTCAGGATCTACAAATTTGGCCTAACTGGCGAATTGGTTGATAGTGGGGGGGTTTATTCTTTGGGAACTGACATCACAAAATTTGGCTGCGGGCTGAGTCTCTGTTGGTTCAACCTCAAATGTCTGGACCAGGAGTCAATTATGTTCCGATGGTTAGCACAATGGCATTTGGCCTGATGAGCGACGGGAATCCTCCAAGGCCATCCAATATAGGGATGAAACCATTTGGTTGGGAATGGGTTTGGGACAGCTAACCTGCCTGCGCTTGGTCATTTAACCATTCGTTCAGTCAATAGTAGCCCATTGGGTGCAACGCCCAAATTACTATTAGAGGACTTTGAACTCTTGTTTATGATGCCCGATATTTGTTCTACTGAATTAGGGATCAAATTGAAACTGTCAGGCGATCCAGCTGATATCTCATTTTTCATATTTTTACAGCCATTCAAATTTTGGCCATCAGCCCGATTGCCAACTGAATTAGATCCAACCAATTATAATTTGATGATCTCAGCACAGATTTCACTAATTTCCTGCAACAGTTCTGCTGAGGTGAGTGAGGGAATTGGGGGTGGGATCCAAAGTGAATGGGCTGTCACCCATCGCTCATCAACTATGTGGGCAAGATCGCCCTGGGTGATGAGAGGTACCGCCATACTCTTTGGTGTTTTCTTATTTGGGAACGGAAAGATAGCTCAATCAAGAGCCAAAGGACACTCCCCGAGACTTACACTTGGTCTGTGGTCATGCTTGGCCATCATATCTCTATGACTTCAGTGGAGCTTGGCTTGCCAAACTCAATGCTCTCATGCCATGCTCAGCCTCATGATTCCTCTTCCGTGGTTGCTACCCGGTGCCACCTCTCTCAAGCGTGGCTCCCACAGAATCATGCGCGCCAGAACCATATCATTATCTTTTCCAAAATGAACTGGTCAACCTGTAAAACCCCCAGGATGGGTTCCCAATCATGATTTGCCATTCAAACTTTACTAACCCCAGGATAGTTTCAATGACTCCACATCATTCAACCTGTACTAAAACAGGATGGGTCCCAATGACTCCTCTTCAACCACAGGATCTTCTCAGTCAGCCTTGCTGAGTCCTGCAATAGTGCCCCAGGACTACTCATGGCAGACTCAGTTTTTACCCAAGATGGTTCTACCAAACCTCAAAGGGACTCTTCCCAGCGGATCTAGTTTCAGCCCATCCTTATACTGCCAACTATACTCATTACACCCAGCATATTTTATCCCCTTCTCCCTGCTTAACAATGGAAGTTGGGATCCCTGCTAGATATTCATGACTGCGGCAACAAAACTAATAAAAATTAATGACTATATTTTTTCCACTTTTTTCTTCAAAGATGATTTTCTTATAATTAAATATTTTTCATGAATTTTTGTATCTTTTTTTATTTTTTCACAATAATTCTTCCTTTCATATTTTTTCTTATTTTTATCTCTTAAGTCCAATACTTCAAGTGCTCATTATGGACTCTAATTACTATATGACCATCTTCAATGTTCTTTATTATATTTGCATCAGTCACTGATTTGACAAAAATTTCATATTGATCTAACCTTAGGGCGTTCAGCTTGTTTTTTCTTATGAACCTATGGGTGTTTCAATCACTATCCTATCTCCCGCATGGTATTTGTAAAATGCTGGGAAATTGCTTTTATCCATTTTCTTTGAATCAATCCAATTCTTCAGCATCAATTTTATCCTGAGATTGTAAATTGATCATAAAATTTAACCATCCATAATAAATATTGTTTGGCACTCATTCTTAAAGCTAGTTCAACAGTGGGTTATAAAATCTGGCGGTAATGTGACCCTTCACCATATAAAAACTCAAACGTAATTTCCCTGTCACAAAATGGTAACTAATATTGTAGGTGAAGGTGACTGAACTGTGATAGGTACCCCAAGTGAAAGTTTTCCCCACTCCTACTTTCTCAGCATCGCAGCTAGAGTTGCATTTACTCTCTCCATCACCTCATTTGTTTTTATCTGTAGGGAACGGACACCAATCCTTGTATTTAATTAGTTCATTTAACCTTGGAATCACATAATATATAAAAGTTGATCCCAATGTCACATAGTAAAACTTGAAGGGCATCTATGCCAGCATACCACCTGGTTCAAAATGAACTTCTCCATGCTCATTGCATCCATTATGATCAAGGCTTTTGTTTTGACCTATCTAGTTAGATGATCTATCATGACTATAATATACTTTACACCTCCAATACTGACACTCAGTGGTCCCATAACATCTATGGACACCGTGTGCCACGCAAAACCAGGTTGTACTAGATGATATCCCTCTACATGCTATTGTGGCTTGTGGGGTTGGAACTTCACACAACAGGCCAGATAGTCCGCAACATTGTAATTAATCAATTCCAAGTTATAATACTGGTGAATATGGTAAAAATTTTATCTTGGACACCATGGCTGACAACTTTATGTATGGATTTGACTTATTTGCTCGTTCTGACAGCTTAAAAAAAACCTTTTTCCATCAATAATTTTATACATCTGATTGTTCTTCAAATTTAATGTTTTCCATATTTTTTCTTAACACGCTCTGATATTCTTGAGGGTTCATCTCCAATATTGCCTTCGATCATAATCTGGAATAAATTATCAGCCTGATGATATAAAACTTGAAAAACAGGAAATTGCAACAATCTGTCAGCGTTCTGATGTGCCGCTCACGTTTTATGGATGAATTTGAATTCATAGGCTTGCATTTTCAAAGCCTAAAATGATAGTTGGCCCTCTGGTTTCTTAAGGTTGTGTAGCCAGTGCTAAGATTAGTGACTAATGACGACTTTAAATTGAGTCCCATTTATGTACACTTGAATTTGTTTACAGGTGTGGATTACTTCCAGGCACTTGCGCAATGTAACATTGTAATTTCTTTCTGTCAGTGTTAGTGCCCTTATCACATATGCCAGCAGATGCTCTTCTCCATTGTCATGTACTTGGCTTAAAAAAGCACTGATCACTGTTGATGAGAGATATGTTTGAACAATTAATTTACAATCAGAATTCAGGTATTTCAGCACAGGGCTACTCATTGAATATTTTTGGAGCTCATCAAGCAATTTCTGGGCTCCATAATTCCACACAAATCCTTTTTTGGATCCTTTAATAGATGGAATAATGGCTCAGCAATTCCAGAAAAATCCTTGATGATTTGGCAATAGTATCTGCCTATTCCCAGAAAACTTGAATATCCCAAACGCTTATTGGGATTAGCATTTGCTCAATGAATTCAATCTTCATCTGTAGCAGCTTTAATCCACCTAAGTATATTACAGACCTGAGTATTTGAATTGCTTGTTAAAGAAAGGTCATCTTCTCATTTTTATTCTAAGGTTTGCTGTTGTCAAATGCTTGAATATCTCCTCCAAGTTCTCTAATTGGTCTGTAAATGTTCTGATGAAGATGTTAATTGTCTAGTTATACCAGAACGCAGGACAATTATAAATCACTGAGTATTGATTCTAGAGCCCTCTGGATTGTTGCTGGCAAGTTGCGCAATCCCTAGAGCATTCTGGTCAGATGATACAACTTTTTGCGGTTATTATTGCATATTTTTCTTGATCTTCCTTTGGCACATTGATTTACCAATATCCCAAAATCAATTTTATAGCTAAAAAATACTTTGCATCCCCAGCTATTGATTTCATCGTTGATCTTCAGTAATGGATAGGAGTCTTTCTTAGTGATTTTATTAAATTGGTGATAATCAATCACTTTCAATTTTTCCATCCTTCTTTTTCACAATTAGGATAGGACTCGCCCATGGACTTGATAAAATGAAGAGCCCATGCTCAACTAGCCTTCTGATTTCTTATCTGGCCTCAGCTTCAGCAGCTTTATACTGACGTACAGGTCTCATATTTTATTGGCAAATATTCCCAGTGTCAACCTTATGGATCACGTTTTTTGCACATCTGAGGTCATGATCATCCTGGGAAAATATTACCCAATATTTCTAAATAATCAGAGCACCTCCTCTTGCTGTCATTCAGACAGATTTAGCCAGTTGCTCCTTATTAAACATTACATTTATTTTTTCAGCTAAATCCGCCTGTAATCCCATTTTTGGTAACATTCCAAAATTGTGGAATGATGATTAATTCGGCTGTCAGGATCATATGCATAAATTCAATGGCTTGATCTCTTTTAAATTTTATTGGTTTCTTACCTAGATTTGTTAGGTTATTCCGATTTCTCCATGACCCGGCATAAAAATCCTTGGCGCTACCCATGGCTAAATCCTTAATTATTCCATGGGCTAACAACTTCTCCATACAGCTGTCTGGGATTTTGAGCATTAACCCTTTTTTTAACTACAATTTGCATTCCCAGCAGAATGGTGTTTGTTGCGTTAATCATTAAAGGTATTCCTTTATTCTCCAAGATCTCCTTTAGCATTTCCCTCCGTTTTCATCCAACTAATTTGTATTGAATAAGTATAATGCCGTCATTATAAATCAAATTTTCAAACGTTTTTTATCAGCGGAGCTTCTCCTTTCCGCTGATATACCAAGGGCAGGGTTTGCCCCAAATTTTTTAGTTTATTTCTTCAAATTTACACTTAACACCATACTTTCTTAGGAACTTTTCCAATGAGGATGTTGTAATTCTGATTAGCTGACACTATAATGGGAGCTGATACAACCAGAGATCCAAATCAAAAGTAGCAGTTCAATGTAAGCTCCACATGAAATGGTAAATTCTGTTCCAGCAGTTCCATACTCTTTCCAGTGCTCAAAATCTGGTGAATTTTCATGTGTATTAATAAATTTGGTAAAAACATTATTGATGGGCGCTACACTTTAAATTTATCACCCATACTATAATTTTATTGACTATAATGTCTGCATAGGTACACTCAGAGTATTGCAATAAGATATTTACTGAGTGAATAGTGGCATTATTCACCCAATCGAGAATATGGATTAATTGCGTAAATAAATTAGGGAAAGCTAACTTGAGCACGCTAATAGTTAAGGAAATGTTCGCCTCATCAAGTTTTATTTTGAAAGACTTTTAAGGGCTTTTGGCGAAACTAATCTTCTCTGCTATCTGTTAAGTGCTCAGTCAAGCAACCTCTTGCAAGATTTTGGGGTCTATCCCCTTCACTTTTGCTCATGTAATTGCATTAAATTCCAAATTGACAATCTGGTAAAGCAGATCAGGTGCATCATCTTCCATGAATAAATTAGTGATTTCAATATCATAGTTCATGACATCAGGGGGAACAGGTTTGACAGTAGTACAAGTTTAAACCTTACCTAGACTTCTGATCCTTTTCCCAACTATGTGCCAGTTTTTTTCCTTAGTCTGAACAAAATTAAAATGTTCATTAAGCTTTTTGCCCTGACATTGAGAAATTGCATGCTTAAGTTTCCACATTAAAAAATCAGATTGGCGTTCTATCAGCTCGTTTTTGTCTCTCAGGTTTATTTCCTAATTACAATTAAATTCTCAGGTTCCTTATGGGTCTCAGAAAATTCAACAATTCTCTGAGCTTTCATCCAGATCACTTTATAGAATCAGATGGGAGCTCTAAAGGTCGCTCTGAGCTTCTTAAGATGGTTCATCATATGTGAGGTCAAGGTTTGATTTACCAGCGCCAACGCCATAAACTAATACAGTTCACAACAGGGCCAAAGTGCTGAATGCATAGTGATGCGAATATTAAAATTTTAAAGTACTTTCACCCCCACCAGGATCTGCGACACCTAGTTAAAATGATTGGTGAAAGTGGCTAAGGATTTGTCCTTTCAGAATTGTACACCCATAATTTTTTTGCAATTAGCCATTCTGTATGGCTTCCATATTCAGTAATGATCTCTTCCTTGGCTTCAGCATAAGACCAATTGACCCTTATTAAGATGGGGCAACATCAGATTCTTACAAATAGCGTTGATGCAAATTGTGATGGTTACCACTTTTGGTGGTCCACCTAACTGATCATCATCTTGAAAAGATAAAAAATACTGGAGCGTTATCCCAGTGAGAGATGGAAAATTTCAGTCTATTTCAAAAATTTTGGTTGTACCACTGACAGAGGATTCCTGCCTAATGAATCAATTAACCATTGCGTTGCTTTGGGAGTCATCTTGACATGGTGTAAAAATCCAAAGATCGCTTGTTTGATTCTTTAATTCCTGCACACTTAATTAGGCTGAAGTTCAGCCAAATGATCCTTGATTTTTCCAGTGGCTTACAGTTTTTGGACCATTCAAAAACTCACTAGGCATACTCAAATGGCTCCAACTTTTCTGGCCATTTCTGAGTTTAATTTTACCTCCATAATTGGGAACTTTAACTGAGGCAGGCAAAGTTACAAGCTGTGGATCCTGAGATCCCAGATTGCTGACACTCTCTAAAAGCAACTGAGGATACAAATCAGAAAGAATATTAAATAAAATAAATCTTTATTAGACTAGATTATTTGATAATTATTCATTAGGCCAGGCGCCAGTATTTATACCTCTAGGGCATCTCCTGGCCACATTCAAGCACGCAATTTCACAGATTGTTTTCCACTTCAGTTCAGCCCTTAAACTGATACAACTAAACCTATTTCTGGTTTACTGGTGGCAAAATACTTTCATGTTTGGGAGGATTTCAGGGATAAAAATCAAAACAATGAGCGTGCAAAATGGTCCTAGGATCATCTCAAAATAACTTTCATCAGACTGAAGTACAAACTCTGGGAAATTTTGTGGTCAAATTAAGATAATAATGTACACTTAGTTAACTTTTGGCAGGCCTCTCTTGATAGCACTAAGTACTACTATTTGGGCGGTCGATGTGTAAGTGCTATCATGCCAGTTACATGTATCAACATACAAAAACTCTATTTGAAAGTCACTCATGTTTTCGTCACGCAGCTGACAAAAGCGACTCCCTAATTGGGATGTCAGCTGTTTCACTTAATAGCACTAGGTACTCCCGTTTGGGTGGTCCATGTGTAAGTGCTATTGTGCTAATTACGTTCTTTTTGTCTTTTTGTTCATGTGATTTGTAGGCGTTATCTTTGGGTTGATCCCAAACAATTATCATGCTGATTTCTTTATATTGATCCCAATTAGTTAGAACTAGCTGCTGAGGTTTGGTGAAGCAATGATTGGCCCAAGCTACCAATAGAATAATCAAATTGAATGACATTGAGTTAATCAGCCTGAGCTGAGTAGTTGCAGAGAAGGTCAACCTAAATGTGCAATCATATTTGGCTTGAGCTTTTGATAATAAGATTGATGTTGTGATAAATGGTTCAAGCCATGTTAACGCAGAAAAGATTGGCCTAAATGTGCGAGTTATTCTGCTTAAGCTTTTGATAATATAATTAAATTCACGTTGCTTTAATTGGCTTGAGCCATATTATTGCAATAGGCTTTAATTAGAGTATTAGCTTGAGCCTTAGGATTATAATTGGCCCAATCTGTTGGTTGTCACATGGTTTATTTTCAAATCAACTGCCAGAATCTAACACATGGCAGTTAACATTTAGACATATTTCTCAATGAAGCTTACTTCCTAACTGGAGTTTGATACTTAATATTGTCAACCTTGTTTGCCTCCAGTTGAGCACAATCACAGTTGTGATTCTCTAGCTCCTCAATATGCTTCCACATTTTTGCCATATAATCTCATAAACGCGGTGTAGGTGTTATTTGTCCACTTCATATTCTCTTTTAGAATAAGATTTTTATAATAAATCGCCCTATTTTTGCTTCAAAGAGGCCACCTTCCCACAGAGGTCATTATTGATTTTCCTGACCTGCTCAATCTACTCCTCAACTATATTTATGTGCTCCTCCAAGGAAGTGACAGCGGCTTGTGATGCCAATCTTAACACGTTCTAGTTGACAGTATCCAACTCCATCCAGAGCTTCCAAAGTTCGTTCTTATAAAACCTTATTGATTAAATTTAGTTTTTCTGATTTACTACCCGCTGTAGTGAGCACCAAATATTAGAATCTGGAATTTAAAACTTTGAAAATCTGGCTCCCTTTAGCTCCCTTATATAACTGCACATATTCTTGATAAATTGTGTTGATTTAAAATCTAAATAAACTAGAAAAATAAATGTATGGAAACTATTTCCTAAGTTGAGTGCTATTAAAGCCACGTTGAGTATAAAGCACAGCTCTAAGCAGGTGCTTCTTACTAATGAAGATATCTTTAGACTATAGGAGACTCTACCATATTCTCTTCAATCAGAGCCTGGCGGAGATCTGATAAATAAAACAATTCAATTATATCTGATCATTGCACTCTTATCCCTAAAGAGTAAACTATACAACTAGTGTATAAACAATTTAGTTTTTATCAAATTAAGATTTTCTTTGTAAAAATATTGGGAGGTTTTATAGTGCAACAAGCGCACAGCTTTTCAGCTGCTCACTGAAGATTAATTATTTTTTTCCAAAGGTTTTGACACTTAAGATTTTTTTAGTACTAGATGGTTGACACTTGAGATTAACTTCTGAATAATGGCGGGTCTTCTTGCATTAACAACTCCAGTAGGGCAATCATTGCAGTTTAGATATCAATTTTTTAGTTTCAGCATCAGGACACAGATTCCATAAGGGCCATGTTATTTGATTACGCCTACTACCACTGAGACAAGCGTTAATAACGCTTTAGTAGTTTTGACAAATGCCTAATTGTTTGGTCAGAATGATCCATCACAGTAATATGACTACGTTAGCATTTTTTAAAATCACCTCTCTATTGTTGGGGATGATCCCCAACAAAACAATAATCAAGACAATGATTATATCATGTCTGTTGTTTATATATGACTATCAATTTAGTCAACAATCATCATTAAATACTAGATTGTGAATAACAATCATCAACATACTTAAATTTTTCAGTAAGATGGATAATGTAGTCAACTGAAAGTCTAACAAGGGTCTTTCATTTGTTGTAACCGTTTTAAGGACTAATGATCAGTGATAATTATAGAATGGTTGCCATTAAGGAAAGTATAAAAAGGCTTATGGCTAGTAATGTCACGAGTCACTCCCTCTCAGTAAATCTTTAATTGCTTTCTGCTTTGGTGAGAGGTTTACTATAATATGCAATAGGGTGATCTACAAAGTTGGAATCATTCTTAGATAGAAAGTCCCCAATAGCTATATCACCGACATCTATAACAAAAAAAAGTTTGTTAAATGCATTATGAGATAAAACTGGAGCCACAATTAAAGATTGGCATAAGAGGGTGAATGTTTGTTGTTGAGACTCTTCCAATGATAAAAAGAATTTCTTGTGTATTATGTAAATTAAAACGTTATGAATTGTCAGCAAAGTGGGGATGAATTGGTAATAATAATTAACCATCCCTAAAAACACTCAAATATCTTGAAAACTCATCGGTATAGGCATGCCCTTACTAATTTAAATTTTTTAGGCATTGGCAAATTTCCTTCTTGTTTAACCTTATGGTCTAAAATATCCATTTTGGTTTTGAAAAAAGCACATTTAGACGGTTTTAGCTTAAGAAAGCGTGGCTAATTTGGTTAAATAATTTCTTTAAATGATCTAAATGATCATTTAAAGTATGCAAAAATACAGTAACATCGTTTAGTAAATGAGGACACAAGATAAGCTTTAAATCTTCAAATAAACTATTAATGACTATGAAAGGTTGCAGGGGCATTACAAAGCCTCTGTAGTGTACAGATAAGCTTAAATATATTTTTTGCTAAATTATAACACATTTTTGACAATCTTTCAGGGCAAGCTCAATTTTCTAGTAACCACTATCTTATTCCATGTTTAAGAAGAACTATTTCCAAAAAAACAATCTCAGCGAAAATTTAATATGAGATAATGTGTATTTGTCTTTATGAGTAATAGCATTAAGGCGTCAATAAAACCATGCTCACCCTATGACCCCCATCTTATATCCAAACAAGAAGTAAAAGCCCACAGGTTTGTGAAGGAGGTTATAACCCATCTTCTATCAATCATTTAAATTTCACAGAGACTTGAGCCTTCTCGACCTTAGATCTTAGTAAGGTCAGGCTTATATAGGAGGAGCATCTCAATTTTCACTTTATGTTGTACATTTTCACTAACTCAAAATCTCCAGAACCATTTTCAAATATATCCGCATATTCTTCAATATGTGCCTCAGCTTACTGTTGTTGTTCCGGAGAAAGTGAATATCCATATTCTACTTCAAACCTAGCATTAATAGGTGGGTCATCCAGCCCAAAATCATGTAGTTCCTCACATCCAGTGACAGATATAAATCATGTATAGAAGTAGGTCGCATATAGATGATAGGTTTAATTTAATCCATTTGTATAGGGTGAGAAGTAAGATTATATAATAGAATTTGTTTAGTTCCTTTGTATGCAAGATTAAGGATCTTGGGTCAAGTTAAATCCTCTAAATGAGAAGGGTTAGCGTTACCTGATATTTTAAAATATGATCTTAGAGAAAAAGATACTTTCACTTCTGTATCAATGATAACTTGATCATTAGGAAGAATAATGATTTTTATTAAAAATATAAAGACATTCCCTCTGATGCACAAACTGAAGAAAAAGGAAGAATGGTTTTAGATCTTTTATGTGATATTTAAGTCAATGATGGATTTTGGGTATTACAATAATTAAACTTATCAATTAAGTTTACCTTTAGCATTTGTACATCCTTTAAAACTAGCCTGACTCAATAACAGGCTAAATAATGGTTATGGTCCTTTATGAAAATATGGCATTAAAATCAACTAAAGATATTGTTCAAAAAGAAAACCATAAATAATATCCAACACTACATATGGGGCTAAAATGACCAATTTGTTAAGTTGAATCAGGTGAGAGGAATAAGCTCCTATGGATTTAGTATAGGAAGCCCAGCAGTGCCATATCTTTGGGAGTGATTCAGATCTATTGCGACCTTAATTTCCTTCCTGAGCTGGGATGAAATCACATTGTTAGGTTATCCTATATTAACAATAGCTAAGACTTTTACATAGTGAATAACTACTTACACTCATGTCACATAAGTGGCAAGTTGTGGGACCAAAACATAGAAGCACTGGTTGTCCAGATTGGGGTGGAAGATAAAACAGAAGAATAAGATGAAACAATATGTTTATCAACTAAATTTATAAGGGACAACAAGGTCACCTGGAGCAGAAACGCAAAGCAATCCTTGAAAGGATTGGAAAATTGAGGTTGAGGCAAAAGAGGTTGGTCAACACAGGGAGCCACATGCCCTATTCTGAATACACTTTTTGACTCACTGAATTTTTCTTCCAACATTGCTTTCCCATATGTCCACATAATCCACATTAATCACAGGGCTCTTTTATGAAGTTGGGTTTGCTTTTAGGAGGTACCAAATTACATAGGTTCAAGGGGATTAACCAAAGATAGATGTAACACACCATTGGATGTCTCTATTAACTCCTCCTTTATATCAAGAACAGACCAATAATTGCATTTAGCGATTTTAAATGAAGCAGCAATTGCATATGCAAGGAAAAGGCAGTCAATACAGCAGAGATAGCATCATCCAAGGTAATGTAATAGATAGTGAGAGAATTTAGTTTTATGATAAAAACGCTTGGAAGATGCTTGGACTGAAACTCCTCATTTGGTTTAATCGATATTAAATTTCTTGGGTTAAAATTTGTTCGCTTTGAAATTTTTTATAAAAGCATCTTTAGATAAGTCCAGATGAGGCAAACCTTAAGGTGGGGACCATTAATTCTTAAGTACATTATCTAAAACATGAAGCAATGTTAGGCCTTTTCGTTGATCAGATGCTTCCTCCAAAGCTCCTTAATAAGCAAATGAAAAGGAATGAATGCTACAATCTCCAGGATCATACTTATCTATGAAGTATGTTTTAGAATATTAGATTCACCAGTTAATACACCAACAGCTGGTACCATTACATGATCAGCTTCAGAGGGTTCAGACTCAAGAATTTGGGTTTGAGTAAGATCTCAATCAACTTGTTGACATAACTTGTTAGATCATCCTGTAGATTTTGTTTTCACTGAAAGAGGTGATCTGCAGAAGAATAGTGATTCAAATTGGAAATTGACGCAATCATTTCATTTTTATTGTTTTCAATCACTCCATACTTTTCAGTTAAATGTTCAACAGAAGTTGATAAATATTGAGAATTGAGTTTCTTGAGAGGAACGATTATTCTTACATATGCATTGACATTGTAGATTCCCTCCAATAAAAAGTTTAAGGCATGATTTGGATCAACTGAGAGACCTTTTAAAGATAGCTAATATACCTTACCTATGGCCCATATACTGTTTTTTAACGCTTGAACTCATAACTCCAACTGATCAGGATCTTCAGAATCAGGAATCACATGGAGAACCTGGGGGCCCAGGTGGCCCAGGTGGGCTCTGGGAGCCCTCAGAACCAGCAAGTTTAATGTAGCCACGTTCACCAGTAGGTCTCCAGTACCTCAGAAGGGAATTAGGGGGCAGGAGGTCCAGGATGACCTCTAGCGCCAGGTAGACCTTCGCAATTAGCACCTGCACTTCAACAAAATAGTTAAGTAATTTATCAAGTTCATAAAACTGTGTATCATATCAATTCCTAAATTGATCCAAACGAACTGTAAACATCGTATTCAAGGTTGTTGACTCATTGATGAATAGGGTTCGCAGCTTCAGTAAACTTCTGGGCTACTTTGTGGCATTAATAAACTAAACCATTATCAATTTTACTGAGTTAATTAGCAATTCATTAATTTTACTCATATTATCAAGTATGGCTTCACGACTATCATGACCAAAATTAAAAGCAGTTTAGGAGAAACATGATAGTTTAAAAATGAAACTGTTAAGATATATTCAATTGGCGTTAAATCTTGGAGTGATGTAACCCCAAATTTGTAATAAGTGATGGATAGCCAGATGCACATACTTCTTGAGATACTGCTCCATGTGAGCCAACCCACCGTCATTACTTTATAAAATAGCTGATTTATATAAGCGCATCATAATAGTGGAAATCCTAGATGTTTGGAAACAGTATGATCATCCACCTGGTTGAATAGCCCCACAACTAGACCGTAATTGTAGCACTAGCATCCATTATTTAATTTTGTAAACTTTAGTGTCAGGGCCTATAATGTTTAAAGTCATGGTATTATGGAGTTGAAGTTCATTAATATTAGATGAGGGTATCTTCTGTTAGTTTCTATGTATCAATTGGGTGATACTAATTGATTTCTCTGATGAGGGGCTATATTCTCTAGAATTATTCATAATTTGTGAAAATATGTTTTCACCAGGAAGCCTCAGAAGCAAACCTAGCAGAAAGCATCAGTATTAAAATTTTGTCCAGAAATTAAATTAGCAGGTGCCTCAAAAGCTATGAAGCTATTATTTTTATGGTACTAGAAAATTCTTGGAGGTAAATTTCTTCACAATAATTGATTTTACTTCAGCTTAACAAGTCAAAATCAAAAGCTCAACACGATAAGAGGTAGGAAAATGTACTATTTTTATTATAAAAAATCAGATATATTTATAGGGGAGGATTTGAATATTGTGTCAAGTTTATTAATATTCCTCAAAAAGAAAGATCTTTGCTAGTTAATGACCAATAAGGTTGAGCAATTTTAGATTTAAATTGTTGATCTGATCTTTATAAAATCCTTTTCATATGTATACAACTTTGTTGGAAGAGCATTTCAATTGTAGAAGGTATCAATTCCCAAGCTTGAATCACTTCAAAAATCTCAAGGTAGACCCAACAGTTAGTCAGACCATATTGCTCACCATTCTTGACCTCAAGTGATGTAAACCTTTTGAATCTCACCAATAATGTGACCAATACGATATTCTCCATGGCACCTCTTACTTTATCCTTTGCAGACCTAAACTCAGATGCGCATATTCTTTTTGGCGTCTTAGCCACCCAACTGTGCTGCCCTGAGGTTTAGAGCCTCATAAGGACCTACAATCTAAGACCCACAAGAGCCCTTATTTGCTTTTGAAGGGTGGGGTAATACTATTTCATGACAGGATTTGGGTTCCTCCCCATATGCGCACCCAGGTCATCAAGGAACATCATGTTCCCCCAACAGTATGCCACCCCATTTTAAAAAATATATGTAACTCATCAAGAGGACCTAAAGTTGGCCTGGTTCCTTTAAAAGTATTCTTAAATGAGTGGATATTTTGCCACATGTCCCACTCCCTTCAGACCAATATGGTAGGAAAGGACTCATACACCCTTTGCAGTATGTGGAAGGCCTCTGGGATTCATTCTCTTTAAACTTCATTGTGGAGCTCCATTATCAAAAGAATTTAATATTGTTATAGTGGTCTTCAGTCATTTCACTAAATTATCACTGTTGATCACTGGACACATAATTATAACTGCAGATGAAACTGCAGCACTACTTGTCTCAAACGTTTTCTCAATGTTCAGCCTCCCAAAAAGATCATGATTGACTAGTGTCCCCAATTTACTGCTCCGTTCTGTAATGCTCTCCTTGCGCTCCTCAGTATTATATCATAAAGGTCCACTGAATACTACTCTCAATTAGAAGGCGAATTGAGAGTGTTACCTGGTCTTGGAGCAATACCTGATTTTTTGCCTTCACCTCTCAGGATACCTGGGCCTTGGGTCTTCCCTTACTACAGTTTGCATACAACAACGCCTCCCACTCATCCACTAGATTCTCTCTCTTCTATGTTAAACTGGGTTAAACCCCTCTTTTCAGATTGGTCTTCACATGTTTTCAATGATACTGCAACAGAAGAGCGCATAGTTAACATCTAGGATACCCAGAACCTCATCTAGAAGCACTTGTTCTAGTAATTGAGGACTACAAGATCTTTAATGACCAAAAGAGTCACCAGTCATGACATCAAAGTTGGTTCCCTTGTCATGATGGACACATGAAACCTTAACATTTAAGTCTCCTCAAAAAAGGTATCCAACAACGTTCAGTTCCCTATGAAGATGAGAAGGACTTGGGCAATGAGCCTTACCATTTAAAACTCCCAGTGCATTGGACGCATCATAATGTGTTCCAAGAATAGCGGCTTTCTCCCATCAAGGGACAGATCCACTTCACCCAATACCAATATTTCCAGAGACTTGCAGGAGGTTGAGGTACAAGTAATTTTGGCCTTCATTATATCCCGTTGCTCATCCCAGTAATTAGCGCAAGGAAGGATTTCACCCTTTAAAAACAGTTGGGTGAGCGCTATGGATTTCACTATTGAAAGGAACTGGTGAAAGCTTTTATGAAACTCAACTTGAGGCCCCCTGACCCTCCCCAGAAGTTTTCAGCCATCCTGGATATCAAAGTACTCAAGAAGCACATGATAAACCCTGGTACATACCTCAAAAGGCAAGATTTACCCAGTTCCAAAAAAAGAAAATATAATGTAAGTTGTTATAATTTGGCAGAATTGTTGAAAAACGCTGTAGGGGATTTTGCATAGGTTTTGGCCCACTGAGCAATAGGACCATTAATATGACAATTGAGGCCCTCAGTAACAACAGAATAAAGTTAATTTAATAAATATGGGGCCCTTTCTCCCACCACAATATTTATCTAATATAATAACACAGCTAATCCTCGGTGTTTCAATCATTCTATCCTATTACCAACCTCCCTTTCTTAATCGCCCATTTTGCTTATATACAGCAGCTTTGGACAGTACCACTCTCATAGCTTGGACTATTCTATTCTGCCGATTCTCCTTGTTTCAGCTTGTTATTCTTTAATTCTCTATCGCCCTAATTGTAGGCGATTTAATTTGTATCATCAAATGTTGACATTGCCTTATCAATTTATCTAGAGGCGATCCAATAACAAACATGTTATATCCCAATATTGCCTCATCTCAAGGCACTTGATTAATCGTAACTGATATCATTTTTGGCGGATTCTTCCCAATCTGACCTAGCAGTCCCACGATTATCATCCAGTCATATCAGAATCATGACATTACCCCCTCCTTGACTGGACGATAAGGCTCCTATTGTTTGTATGGTCAGAGGAACTTTGCATGTACTCAGTTAATGATCTAACCACTTGCGCGATCCTTGAAGGTATACACTTTAACCCCAGTTTTCTCTATACTTTAAATGGACCAATCCAAATACTGGCCAGCTTGTGTTTCCACACGAATCCATGTTGGTTATGGAAGAGAGCCATATCGCCTTCCTTGAATGCCACCAGTCCACTATGATGTACCTTATCAGCGGCCTGATTCCTGATCTTCTTGGCTAAGCTGAAGGAATATGCTTCAGTTTGCAGTTTGACCAGAATATTTGTGAGGTTATTCAAATAGTGGTGGGGTTCCATTCCGCTGGTGTCTTCTACACACAAATAAAGTAACGCTGGAAGGTCTGGGTGTCAGCCAAATAGTAGTTGAAAGGGACTCTTCCCCATGGCGGAATGATAACTAATGTTATAGGCAAAAATGGCAGTGGAAAGAAGAGAACTCCAATCAGAAGGTCGATCCATTACTAATTTTTGTAGTATGTTTACCAAAGTTCCATTCACCCATTTGATCATTCCATTAGACTCAGGGTGGTATGGGGTCATCAGAACTCCATGGATACCCATAAGCTCGTTCAATTTGGGGAAGATGTGCGAGGTAAAGTTGGCTATGTTATCAGTGAGAATGAACTGAGGGCAGCTGTGGCGCTGAATAATGCATTCCAATATGAACTTGGCCACTGTAACTGCCTCTAAATCCTGTATTGCCCTCTCTTTGACCCACCGGGTCAAGTGGTTGATAGCCACCAGAATGTACTTACACCAGTTAGCTTTTGTGGCAAGGGACCAACGACATTAAGGGAAACTGTATGCCAAGCACAATGTGGTTTCACTACCCAATACAAAGTCTTATGGCGGAATGGCTTCTCCAATTGGCACTGATGGCAACAGGAAATGGTTTTGAGCACATCAAAGTTCATGCTTTTCCAATAGTACTGCAGGCGCAACAACTCCATTGTCTTGTGCACCCCACCATGTCCAACTGCCTTGTGGGCGCTCATAATAATTCCTGGCCATGCTAAAGGTCGCGGAAAATTCACCGTAGAATTGCTGATCCACTTATACAATTCCCCATTCCGTTGGAAGGTATTTGTTCACATTTTATTCAATGCTTTAATCACTTGGGGAAATTCATTGTTGTACTTTCCTCTGAGCATTTTGTAAAATATTATGTCACTTAAATCTGCTGTAACTGCAATTGTTGGAAATCTTGATAAGCAATTGGCAATCTGGTGTTTGGCTCCTAGTTGTTAAAGAATTTTGAAGTCATAACCTTGCAGCTTAAGAGCCCATCAGGCTAGTCGCCCATCAGGCTCTTTAAAGTTCTGCAATCATTGCAACGATGCATGATCTGTTACAACCTTAAACTTTACTCCATGAAAGTAGACTCAAAACTGCTTATACGCATAAATCACCGCTAAGAACTCTCACTCATTTACAGTGTAATCTCATTCATGGCAATTTAAGCTATGACTGCAGTACGCCACGGGGTGCTCCTCCCCCTCATCGTCCTTCTGAGACAGGACCTCCCCAATAGCATAAAGTAATGCATCCGTCTGCAATATAAATTTCTTATTGAAATTAGGGTAGCGCAACTTGGGCGCACTAATTAGCGCCATTCAAAGTGTATCAAAGGCACATTGGCACCATTCCGTTCATTTGAACATGGCATCCTTCTTTAGTAGATCAAACAGTGGACCTCCAATGCTACTGAAATTGGGTATGAAGCGTCAGCAATAACCCACCATCCCAAAAACACCTGAATTTTCCGCTTATTAACTGGCTTAGTCATCTTCTGGATAGCCTCCACCTTAGCAGGTTGGGGTATTGTCCCAGTCGCATCCACCATAAAACCAAGGTACTCCAGCTGATCCTTGAAGAAGTGGCATTTCTGGGGCTTGATCTTAATATTGGCCTCAGCCAGTTGGCAAAATACCTCTCTAAATGGGTAAGGTGTTCAGTGAACATGCGAGAGAAGACATTAATATCATCAAGGTACACAAATACACATAACAGCTTCAGATCGCCCAAATGGTATCCATTGCTCGTTGGAACGTAGCCAGGGCATTACATAGCCCTTGTGGCATCTGAGTTGGTTGTAAAAGCCCTTTGGATGTGATTATGGCGCATTTTTCTTGTTCTGCCATGGGAAACTCAATCTGCCAATAACCGGATATCAAATCCATTGCCAAGAAGTAGTGAGCTCCACCTAACCGATTCAGCACATCATCAATCCACGGCAATAGGGTATGAGTCTTTTTTGGTGACACCATTGAGCTTCCAGTAGTCAATTATTATGCAGTTAGTACCATCCTTCTTTTTAACAATTAGGACAGGTGAAGCCCATGAACTCTTATATGGTTCAAGCATTCCCTGCTATAGCAGCTTGTCAATCTCCTCAGTGACGACTTCTTCAGCTGCCCTTGATCAGCGGATTGGACGAGACCTGATGGGGGATGATACCCAGTGTCCAGTCGATGAACAACCCCCAAGCGCAACCCAAATCATGATTGTCAACTGCAAAAATCTCTTTGTATTTTTAAAATAAAGCTTCCGCCCAATCCTTCTGATCTTCTGATAACCCCATTAAATTCTCCCGTGGCACAACTGCCATTACACTGGGAGCCAGCTCAATGCGCAGTCCAAGTTCATCCAAAGAACCAAACTTGTGAACCTGGTTGATCTCCTCAACTGGGCTCAGATGTAAATATGCTATAATCTGATGCCGGCGGATTTGGATTGGTCTGTTCTGAAGATTTGCTTTAAATATCTTGATCTCCCCATGGCCCAGAAGCATGATGCCTGGAGCCACGTGGGGCTCAAGCCACAATTGCTGATAAGGCCCAATGATCTCCCCATAGAGCCCAGCTGGCACTTCCACCTCTAACTCAGTGCTTATTATTACTTGGTGTCTGGAGGGGATGGAGATAGGCCCAGCGGCTCAAGCGGTAGCCCTTGGTATTCATATATCTGATGGGGAAAGGCCTGAGTCTTGCCTTTTAGCCAATGATAGTGCACCAGAATCACCCCATCGCTGTAGGTAATGTTGATCTGTCCCATATGCACTGAGCCCTTCAGCACACCGCTGGAGATAAAGTAAATTGGGATCTGCGGTCTCAAAATTGTGAAGGTCTCTTCCATCATGTCAATGACAGCCCCATAGTGTCACATAAAGGCAGTCCCAATCAACAGATCATAATTTTTAATTGCTAATGCTACTGCTGGAGCCATATCAACAACGGATCCAAACTTCAAGGGAAGCGCGCTGTATGCTCCCTCAGAGGCAGTGGTTTCTTCTCCAGCGGTCCCATACACCATCTGGTGGTCTATATCGGGTTTCAAAGTCAACTTCGCCACCAACTTAGTGGAGACAATGTTAATGGGAATGACCAAATCAATTATAGCTTGTACTCGGGTGTTGACTACCACAATGTCACAGTAAGTGCATTCCAAGTAAGATGAATGTCGGTTATTTACTATTTGTACATTCTGCGGTTCACGTTTTCCCAGGAAACTTATAATACCCACACTGACTTTAGGGTACCCTGTTATAATAGCGTCAGCTTAAAAGCGTCCTCTACTCCTCTTAGAGACAATGCATCTGTGAATGGTTCTAGCTGGTCTGACGGACTTTGGTTAATCATCTGACAAGTGTAAGGCTTTGGCTGCTCCGGAAACCTTGTTTCCATCATTTCATTGACTTGTGTTTGAGGCAGCACATTTACTCCCCCAACTAGCTGTTGGCAGAGGAAGGTATTGTCATACTGGGAGGCTTCTGTTGCAATTAATACAGTAGATTCAGGCGGGACATATGTATTCGAGATAGCAGAAGTATAGAATCCCATCTTTACTACGCTCTGACTTTTCCCTGATAACTTTGATCCTGTTGTATGTAAGGGATCCATCAATTGGGGCACCATCGTCCCATGTGCCCAGTGCGACCACAATTAAAACAACTTACTCCATAGGTCCTACGTTTGTGCTAAATTAAAGCTGGCCCAATCAGAAGGGATTTAAAAAATGATCGTTGTAACCAGACCCACAACTGTGGAACGCCTGCTGTTGATCAACATATTTAGGGCTGAAGCGGTAGTTGGTCAGTTGTTGATTGGCAGTTATGGGAAGGATGTTTGACTGTGGTGAGTAACCTGGTAGAACCTGCACCAACTGGTTACTTCCCCCCCACATGCTTAGGGTCGGCAATGGTAACAGTGTGAATCTGTTTGACGTTGGGTGGAGGGAAAGTTACAGCTAAACGACGTACAAATTAAACAAGCTTAAGAAGATGTACTTCATCCTCCAACAACGGGCCATGACATTGTAAAGCTCAGGGTATGGCTTCACCGCAGAGGACATAGCAATGCACACATCAACTTCAGATGAAATCCCTGCCCCAATCAACACATGGGCTTCCGCCATAAATTGCTCAGCAAATGTAGTGAGGGTCTCATTTTGCTGAAACTTGATGGTTAAGAACTCAGCTTTCCGCTGTGACATCTTTGCAGTTCTGCCGAACAACCACAGCACCATCTCCTTAACTTCTTGGTATGTAACAGAACTATCTAGAAGGTAACAAATGACTTGATCAGCACTTCCGACATCCAAGGTTGAGATCAACAGTTTCGCCCTTCACCAGTCTGAGGTTCATTCAGTTGCAAACTCAAATCATCAAAAGAACCCATGAATATTTCCTTCATGATCAAATGGTGGCAGCTTATCACAGAAGACTTCCTGAAGCAGCTCATTTTGTCTTTTGGGAACAGTGTCCAATGCAAGTTTCAATTCCTCATATGCAACAGGCCCAGTATGTCATGCAGATTCCTTATCAAAGCAACCAAAATGCAACATAGCAGGAAACTGAATTTTTATTATTTTATAACTGATCAATGGGCCCCCTGTAGTGAGCACCACTGTTATAATTTGGCGGAATCTTTGAGATATGCCGTAGGGGATTTTGCATAGGTTTTGGCCCACTGAGCAATAGAACCAACAATATGACGATCGTGGCCCTTTGTAACAACAGAATAAACTTAATTTAATAAATATGGGGCCCTTGCTCCCACTACAATATTTTATTTAATATAACAACACAGCTAATCATCTCTGTTTCACTCACTCTATCCTATTAATAACCTTACTTTCTTATTTTCCCATCTCGCCTATATACAGCAACTTCAGACGATACTACTCTAATATCTTAAACTATTCTGTTCTGCCAATTCTCCTCATTTTGGCTTGTTATTCTTTAATTATCTATCGCCCTAATTGTAGGCAATTTAATTTGTATTCGTCAAATGTCAACATCATTTTATTGCCTTATTTAGAGGCGATCCAATAATAAACATGTTATATCCCAATATCGCCTCATCTCAGGGCACTCAAATAATTATAACTGATATCATTTTCAGCAGATTCTTCCCAATCAACCCTAGTGGTCCCATGATAATTGTCCAGTCATATCATAATTGTGACATAAGTCCTAATGCTCAGAGTCAGATTGTCAATCTAGCCCACTTAACTTGGGAGGCCAAATTGCTGCTTAGGAGTTCTGTTACACATAAATTAGACAACAGGAAACCTTCTGAAGGGACATGATCATCCTCAGTGTGGAGATCCTCTGTTGATGCTACACAAATGTAGCATCAATCTCCTATTAAAACTGTTTGCACCTATGGCAAAACTCTTATTGACACTATCTGACATGTTCTCTTTGAAGTTAGCCACCTTAGGACAAAATAGATCCTAGACAACCTCTCACTTGGCAGCTTGGCTTCAAGCTATCCTTGCAAATGAGAGTACTTGTCTTCTAGAAAAAATCTCATACTGTCTATTGTATTCTGCTCAACGACTAATCCCATACTGATTATGGCAACTAGACTACTTAAACCAATATAAATGAAACAAAAAAAGTAAAAACTGAGATTCTGTGGAAAGGTCATTATAAAGTAAGCTTGAATTATTTTTTATAATTCTTGTAAAATTCCAAGATATAAAATAAATGTAAAAAATTAGTTAAATGGGTTTGGGTTTAGCAATATTGTAGGGGATTTAAGAAATTCTAGAAAGTCAGCATCTGACTTCCACTTTGGTCACAGTATCTATTTGACTTAATAATTGTATCTGAAAGCTCCATCTTACAGTGGTTATCCCTAAACCAGGATGTCAAAGGGCCTTTTTTAGTCCCCGCTTCTGGGTTGAAGGCAGCAGTTCTGCCATGGTTTATTGCTTATTTACATGATTTGGTAATATCTGATCAAATTCAGGTTTGTTTAATGGTGCTGCTTCGATGTGCCTTGCATCAGGGTTATAATTGATTCTCAAATAAATTGTTTAATACTGCTCTCTGGAATACTAAGATGGAAGGTTCAATTGCTTCCATTGGGTAAATTTGGCTTGGTCATAATTCATCATCAGCTAATTATAAATCATATTGGACCCCAAAGTTATAAAAGGGGTCAATTTTCATAGTCTCTGGTGGCAGCTTCATCATCTTCATTTAATAATCACTTTGACTGGCAGGTGTCAAAATAACTTAGGGTGACGTCATCCTGATCAAATGGTAAATTTCTTGGGATGTTTACCTTTTAGCACTAGTGGTGCCCAACCCAAATGGGGAGCCCCATACATCTTTATTTGTGAATGAGCCAAATAAGAGATTATTAGAAAATAAAAATCCTAATATAGCCCCTAAGATATCAGCCTAGGAAGCCATATCAGAAGGTGAGGATGCTTTGGGGAAACTTTTGTCCAGCGCCCGCTTTACCTAGTGGACCATGGCGGACAGCATAGGGGTTGGGGCATCAGCGACATGTGGCATAAGGAGGTATAATTGGGGGTTTTCTTCATTATTGAGGCTGGTGGAGTCATTGCCTCAAAATATTGAGAAAGTTAATGCTCAGCGAAAGTGATGAGAGCAGGCACATAAGTGAAAGACTTGATGCGCTGGTGGGTTTGGGCTAATTGGGTTGAAAAGAGAAGTTTTTGCTGCATCAATGCAGGCATGGCTCGCACCAAAAGTGCCCTCCTCAATTTTTTATTTAGCATCATCATCACTAAAATCATGGGATAATACTGGTATGGGAATACCCTCAACAAGGGGTTCCATTAATCTATGAAGATGGTGGAGGAGGGTGTTGGCGGGAGCAGCTGCTGCCTCTACCGCTATTTTGTTAATCTTTTTATATGCAAGGAAACCATTTTTAGCTCTTAAATAGTGGGTGATATGAATCAGGAGGATTTACAAAAAATTCCTCCAAGGCAAAATTGGGATTAACATTATATTGCTGATCCATATCATCAATGCATTTGAGTGCTTCAGATGGATTTAAATTGGCTAATGCTGGGCCAGCCACTGGAGTCAGTGCAGTGGAAGATCCTGATTAACTTCAAACAGTTGACCATGGCAGCTCAGCCAAAACTGCCTCAGCCATTTGCTCAGGATTCCGTAATTCCAAAGAATTCTTAAAAAAATTAAAATTTTAATTGGCTGCTGCTTTGGAAGTAGCACCAGGATTAAATAAGGTTGGGGGCGGAAGAATCACCCAACTCAAAAAATTGGGTGAAGCAGCAGCTGGCCCAACGCCAGAAGGAGGAGTGGCAGAAGTGGCGGAAGTGGAAGCTACAGAGCACTTGCGCTTTGAATGATACAATTCAAAGCACAAGGGGCATATGGTGTGGCATTTTTTGACATGCGTCCAAAAAGGGTGATCAGGTGTGGATTTGATCACAGTTCAGGGGAAATTGTGAGGTGGGTGTCATGATAGGAAGGGCAGATCATCACAAAGACACAAGTCCCTGCCAACTGACCTGCCCCATTAGGAACCACAAACTGCAAGACAGGGTCTGCACCATAAATGGCCAAACCCTCCATCAGTTTGTGGTAAAGGCATTCAGGGGAGAGAAAAGATGGCAACCTGGCAAACTGGACCACCAAATTTGCCTCATCTGGGAGCTGCGTGCAAACAGTGGGAATTGGGATATTTTTGAAAATAATTGACAGTTTAGATGCTGCCACAGCATCGGCCTTGGATCATAATATGAGTTCAAAATAGTTTTTAAAAGGGCAAAAATCAATATATCTGTAAGTTTAAAACTGCCGTGACCATCTCAATGATGGCCACACTTGCATATGGAAAAGATTCCCATATTTGACCCAGAGGCCAAAACGCAGGTTGCTCCAAGGGAGCACCAAAGGGCTCTGGAGCACCGCCTGTGATCATTCAAGATGGTGGGATAGTCCTGAGTTGGGATGTAACGCCCAGTGACATTGGGAGGACAAGCAGAGCCAGCCCAGATGTGCTTCAGTTGTGGCTGAAGGATGCCAGAAGGCGTTGCACCACCACCCCAAGCTGGGGCTGCAGGCGTTATTGGCATCAACATTTGATTTAAATGTTCGATTTGAGTGGCTGGTTTTTTTATTTTTAAAAAAAAACAAAATTTAGCTTTGATTTAGTTGATTGAAGCGAAAGATCTTCTTGGGACGTCTATATCTATTAAATAGTGTTGATCAATTACTTCCATGACTAGTAAGTTGCCCAGAACTTTGATTGTTTGGTATTAAATTCTGTCCATTCTAGCATTAAAAAAATGATCATGGTTACCTTCATGGCATCTATGCCACCCAGCTCCTCCACCTGTAAAATTATCAGTACCCCTGTAGGCGTAAGAGAGATTCCAGGCCTCCCATGGATCCCTTATCTCAGCTATGTAACTTGGCTCATGTGGTAGATGAGCGATGAGTTACTGCCTTGCCACCTAAGATACTCCCTCTATACCACATTTTATTCTTCTTCTTTATTAAAAATTATAGAAGTGGGTTTTAGGGTGGTGGTTCAGTCCAGAGGCCTCCATTGGTACCCTAGTGCTCATCCCAAACAAGACCTGGTACTCAAAGTATACTGGAAGATACAAATTTCTTATAATCAAGATAAAACCAAACAGTTCTGATGATTGATCCCAGTATTAACTTACAAAATAGATTGTAGATTTACCTTTTGGGACATAATTAGCCCCTGAGATTATCCCAATTGATTGCACAATTAAAATAGTTCTCGCATAACTGGCTGCGCTAATTTTTAAGTTAGATATAAATATGTGCAAGGCTAGCACTAATGATCTAAATTACTCACATACTTGTAAAACAAGTTTAAATCTTTATGATTTTCTCTAAAATTTTTAAAGTTTCTCCCTAGCCTATAACACTCTTCTCAGCTTAAACAATTAAAATATGTCCCAGGGGCCCAAGACCAGGACTCTGAATTGGTCTCCTCTACAATCCTTTCCCTCTCCTCCTATAAAGGCAACAGTCCCAAGTTAAGGTATATTGCCAGTTTATTTTCTACATTGACTTTCTTTATTTTTTAAAGAAATTTCTCTTTGTCTAGAACAACTTTACCAATTTGTAAACTTTTTGACTACTCTGCTCACTGTAGTTTTTGTGTTTACTTCTCAGGTTCTTATGTGTGTTGATATAAAGCTAATTTAGTTATTTAATTAAATTAGGTGGTGCTAGTATGAATATTAACACCCTAGTTGAATTTTCAGCCAGTATAAAGTTATTTCTTTAACGCTAACTTGGTGCTAACGCTCTTCTGATACTTGAAGATGTTTTTAAATGGAGGTAACTCTTACCACTAGAGCTTACTTTTTCTGGATATTATATTGGAACTTAGCTTACTAGTAGGTTAAGAGGTTCTCTTCCTGCTGTTGGAACTTCACCTAATCTTAGGTTCAGAGGTTCTCAATTTAACTTTATTAACATCCAAGTTAGTGAAAATGTGCACAGTTCTAAATAGCCAAAGGATATCTGATTATTCCAAACTCTATTCCAAGAGCAAAAGTTACAGCAACTGTAAACAGGCTAAATACTAAAGTATTAAAGCTATGCTTATTTAAATCTGCTTTATTATATAAAAATCGGAGGATTTATAGGAAAATCAGCGCTCAATATCCTGTTGCGCCTCACTGGGGAAATGACAGCAATTGCGCTGATAAACTTCCTTTAGGTCTTAAACATGAGGATCAACCTCAATGAGCTAGTCAGGTTTCGCCGCCTTCTACCCTGAGACTTTCTCCAGGTTATTAATAAATGTATCCCCACATTCTTAGTTAACATTTTTGGGATAGACTTAATTATGCTAGTGACCTTATTAGGTAATGGGACCATTAACCATTAGCAGCAGGTCGCATTACCTTAAGAGGTTAACCCTCAAGTTGCTGATTGAAGCGTTATCAGCACTTCAGTAATGAAACATAAATCCCTTGTTGGTCAGCAATAAACCCCAATCAACTCATTTAAAAAATTAAATTTCCAATAGTAAAATCAACAGCACAAACATTCATTTATTTTTCAGGGATCATCCCTGATGAGAATTAAGCAATGTGGTGGATCAACCCTGGTGGATTAACCCTGGAAAATCACTAAATATTTGTTAGGCGTTTTTGCCAAACAATAGCTATCATACAAAATGATAACTCCCATATCCACGAGCAGACTAATCCCCTAGTGAACAAGCAGATATAATATAATTAATCAAGCTGGTTAATATGGGCATATAAAAATTTTACCACATCCCCCTGCTTGACCAGATTACCCAGCGAGAAAGGTTTCAGGGGAAGGCGCATCCTCCTCTTAAGACTTAACTTAACAATTCTAGTTCATAAGTTCTACCTTTGAACTTACCCAGCTCATTAGTTAAGCAGTTCCCTTCTCACTGCCGCCTCCACAGAGTGCGGTCCCATGGCCCCATGTTGTACCAGGGCTATTAGGGCGTCGTCACCAATAATATTTTTGGAAAACTTGTTTTACCCCAGGTCAGGATTATATGATCCTGCGTCGTTTAAAGGATATTCTTGGTCAAAATTTTCTAATACTTTGTTCTCTGTATTCCCACAGGATGGGCTCTCCGTTTTCCATCAGAGCATATTTTATTCATAGAGCCTCTTTACAGAAGATCCAGTTTCATTCGTCCTGATTCTGCAACATGCTTGTTTATTATAGCGCCTAAGGACTATTCATGCTAGATCCAGTTTCAATTTAAGCTGACCCTGCCAATATAGAAGGGAACACAGCTAGATGTTTTTGATCATGGAAAATAAAAAAAGTTAAACTTTGATATAGATTTTCATTTACTTATCTTTTGTATGTTTATTTATGTTTTTTATCTTATATAATTTTTTATGAAATCTTTTATTATTTGCAATGGGACTTAGCCTAATAATAGAATCAGAGGTTTATTCTTTTCTACTATACTACTTTGGTTCAGAAGTTTTTTTTTAAACTTAATCAGGTATTTTGGTTCAGAGGTCTCTTTTTAAGACTTAACCAATATGCCAGGACTTAACCTATTGTAGGTTCAGAGATCCACAAAAACATTGCGACCATTCTTAGATATGATACTTTGAGTATCTGCTATGGACACTGTTCATTATACAAATATCCTCAGTGTGCTTTATTATTTAGGCATCTGTATACAACTTGGAAATATATTTGAACAACCTCTACCATAGTGCTTCCAAGTTATTCCTTCTTTTAAATTCATGGGTATCACAACAAACTACCCTATCACCCACATGATCCTCTTGTAGCGCTGGTCAGTTCTTTCATCCATATTCTTTGCTTTTATTTTTCTTTCAGCGTCCCGTTAAGTGCCTGCGATTGCAATTCAACCATATTATTAGTCAGTCAATTTAGTTATTTCTCTGCACTAATCCTTGAAGCGGGTTCCATGGCAGATAACAAAATTGACAGTAGTGCAACCTTTGTACATATAATGTTTTGAACAGCATTTTCCCTGTCGCCATATGATCACTGATGTTTTAAGCAAAGGTAACTAAACTTAAATGAGTGCCCTCAAGTGGAAGTTCTCCCTGATACCAGTTTTCAGAATTGCAGCTAGAGTTGCATCAAATATTTCTACCATACCGTTTGTTTTCTGGGCGGTAAGGAATGGATACCACTCCTCATACATCACTCAGTCATTTAGTATTAAGATCACATAAGATGTAAAGTTGGTTCCATTGTCACTTAATAAAAATTTCAGGCATCCATGCTGGTATATAATTTGGTTCAAGAAAATTTTTCCATGCTTGTAGCATCCACTCTGCTCAAGGCTTATGCCTCAACCCATCTAGTCAGATGGTCTATTGTTACAATTATGTACTTTATGCCTCAGTAATAACACTTAATAGTCCCAAAACGTCTATGGACACCATGTGCCAGGTGATACAAGGGTGTACTAATCTGTATCCCGTCACATTCTTATACAGATTGTGGAGTTGAAACTCCACGAAGCAAACCAGATAATCCGTGACATCATAGCTGATCAATTTCCATTAATAATACTGACGTATGGTCCATGGAATTCTTAGGCCACCATGACCAATGACTTTGTGCTGTTCTTTGATGATTTCTGGTTGTTCTGACGGTTTAGGGGATAACCCCTCATTCTGTTAATTAAATTATATAGTTGACCGTTCTACAATTCAGTATTCTCCATCACTTTCTTTGGTGTAACTTGAATTTCTCAGGGTTCATCCACAATATTCTTTAAGCATCTGCTGGAATAATTCATCAGCTTGATGATAGACAACTTGAATGGCAGGAAATTGCAATAGTTCATCAGCATTCTGATGTGCTTCTCCTGCTCAAGGTATAATTTTGAAACCATAGGCTTGTATTTTTAGGCCCATGATGCCAGTCGCCCCTCTTATTTCTTAAGATGTGTAACCAGTGTAGGGACGAGCGGTCAGTCACCACTTTAAAGTGCATCCCATGAATATATACTCAAAATTGTTTGTAGCATAAATCACTGTAAGACACTTGCGCTTTGTAATGGTGTAGTTCCTTCCCACTGGCTTCAATGTTCTGCTCACATAGGCCATCAGATGCTCTTCCTCATAATCATCTACTTGACTTAAAATGGTGACAATTGCCGTTGATGAGGCATCAATCTGTATTATGAATCCAACAAAAATTCAGTTATTTCAAGTTAGGACTAGTCATATATTGCCGTAAAACATTTAATATTCCTTGGCCTCCTCATTCAACATGAATCCCCATTTCAGTCCTTCAATAAGTAGAATAAAATTTTTCAGTGATCCTATAAAACTTTAATGAATTGGCATAGTAGCTGACCATTCTAAAAAAACTTGATTATCCCAAATGCTCTTCAGGATTGACATCCGCTCAATGGCTGCTATTTTCAGTGGTCACAGTTGTAATCCACTGGAATTTTTTACAAACCCCAAATACTCAAGCTTTTGTTAAAGAAAAGGCATTTTATAAGCTTGATTATTAAATTTGATGCTGCAATGTGCTTGAACGCCTCTTCTAAGTATCCAAGATGATCAGTGAATGCCCTGCTGAAGATGTTGATATCGTCCAAGTATACAAGACACAGTACAATTTTAAATCACTAATATGGAAACAATTACTCTCTGGAATGTTGCCAGGGCTTGCAAAATCCCTGGGGCATTCTGGTCAGCTGGTACAATCCTTGTGCGGTGATATTTGCACATTTCTCTTGACTTCTTTTGGAAATCCTTTTTCCTAATATCTCAAAATCAAATACATTGCCAAAAAATACTTGGATTTCCCTAGGAGATAATCACGTTGTCAATTCTCAGCAGCTGATATGAATCCCTTTTTGAATCTTATAGACATAGCGATAGTCAATAACCATACAAATTGATCAATCCTTTTTCTTTACAATTTAGATCAGACTTGCCCACAGACTCAATAATGGAATGAGGAGCCCATGTTCTATTAACTTGCTGATTTCTTTGCTGACTACTGCTTCAGCATCATTTGACTGGTGGGCAAAATCACATCCTAATTGGCGTATTTTCCCATTATCAACTTTATGCATCACATTTTTACACATCCAAGGTCATGTTCATCCTGTGCAAATATTACCCGATATCTTTGAATTTTTAGCACTTCATATTGTTGTTGCTCTGATAAATCAGCCAGTTGCTCATGATTGACTAAAACATTGACACTTTCAGCAACATCCACTAGTAATCCCACCCCATTTAATGTTCCAAAGTCATGGAGTTCACTTAAATCTGCCATATGGGTTAAATGCACAAACACAATGACTTAATTTTTTTATCTTTTTTCTTAAGTTTTTCATCCAGATTGGCCAGTAGCTCTCTCATTTTACCATGGATGGAATGATAATCCCAAGCATACCCATGGCTCTATACTCTATTTATGCCATGAGCTAACAACTCCATATAATTGCTCTGGTATTTCTAACAATAACCCTGTGTTAACTATGATTTGCGTTCTTAGTGGAATGGTAATTTTAGTTACCATCCTTAGTGGTATCTCACGGATTTTGAAAATCTCCTTTGGCGTTTCCCTCCATTTTTCATCCAACCAACTTATATCTAATGGGAATGATGCCATCATTGTAAAATAAATTTACAAAAGTATTCTTTGTCAGTGGAGGTTCACCCTTTACTGATATAGGAAGGGCAGAATTTTGCCCCTAAATTGTCAGAGTATTCTCCTCAAAATCACATTTAACGCCATACTTTTCAGGAATTCTGTCCTGATGAGCATGTCATGCTTATGACTTGCCAACACTATGGCGAATGCTAATATCACCAAAGATCCAAACCAAAGCGTTAATGCACTATAAGCTCCAAAAGATATTGTGATATGCAGTATGGCAGTTCCATACTCTTTTTAGTTCTCTAAATCTGGATAAATCTTCATTTGTTTCACCAATTTGGTTGAAATGATACATATGGGTAATTCACTATCAATTATCACCTGTACTCTTACATGATTGACTAAAATGTCTTCATATGTACACTCAGAGTATTACAAAAATGTGTTTACTAAATAACAACGAAAATTTTTGATGAATGAAGGGTATTAATTGCATGGATAAAATAGGAAATGATACCTTAATTTTGCTAATTGTATGACAAGCATTCACTTTGTCAAGTTTAATTTTGAGCATTCTTCAGTACTGTTGGCAGATATGATTTTTCCACAAGCTGATGAGCATATGGCTGAGACACCTTTTTTATTATTTCAAAGTCTATCCCCTTCACTTTTGCCCAGAGTATAGCATTTACATCCATATTGACCACCTTGAATATCAGATCAAATTTCTTCCTCTACAAATAAATTATAAATATTGTTGCCATCTTCAATTATTTCTGGTGGAACAAGTTTGAAAGCAACACTAGATTATTCCTAAAATAAACTGCTGGTCCTTTTCCTGACTTTTGACCAGTTTACTTTGAATTATCCTGAACTAAGTTTACTTGTCCCTTAGCTTTTTACTCCAACAATGAGCGGCAAATGGCCAGTTTTTCCAATGTAGTGGAAGCAGTTTTGAATCTTTTTTAGCACTAGTGGTGCCCAACCAAAAACGAGGGAGCCGCCACGCATCTTTATTTGCAAATGGGCCAAACTAGTGAATTACTAGAAATAATAAAAATTCCTAATATGGCACCTCAGCTAAAAGCCTAGGAAGCCATATCAGAAGGTGGGGAAGCTTTGGGGAAGCTTTTGCCCAGCGCCCACTTTAACTGGTGGACTATGGCGGACAGCATATGGGTTGGGGCATCAGAAGCATGCAGCATAAGGAGGTAGAGCTGGGGTTATCTTCATTAATAAAGCTGGTGGTATCCATCGCCTCAACATATTGTGCAAGTTGATTCTCAGCAAAAGTGATTAAAGTAGGCACAAAAGTGAATGACTTGATGCGCTGGTGGTTTTGAGGATTAATGGGGCTGAACATTGAAGTTTTTGCTGCGTTAATGCATGTGCAACTTGCACCAAAAGTGAGCTCTTCATATTTCATATTTTGCATCTTCTTCAAAATTGTGAGGGAAATTGAGGATGGGAACACTCTCAACAAGGAGCTCCATCGACCCATGAAGATGTTGAAAGAAAAGAGTGTTGGCAGGGGCAGTAGCTGCTTCCACTGCCAAAATTAGTTATTTTTTATATACTGGATAACCGTTTTTAGGCTGAATATGGCGTGGATGCAAATTGAGAATTTGATAAATAATTCCTCCAAGGAAAAATCAGGCTTAACATCATAAGCCCAATCTGTTTCATCAATTCATTTAAGCGCTTCAAATGGATTAAATCGGCTAATGCTGGCCCAGCCACTGAAATTGGATGAGTGGCAGCAACTGATTGGCTGTGCACTGTTGACCATGACTGCTCAGCTGAAACTGGTTCAGCCATCGACTCAGGATTATGTAGTCCAGTCAAATTTTTTGAGTTTTTAAAATCTTAAAATTTTGATCAGCTTTTACCTTGGAAGTGGCACCAGAATTCGCCAAGGCTGAAAGTGGGAGGATTGAGCCCCATTCAAAAAATCAGGCTGATCTGTCCACTGACCCAATGTCATAGGGAGGAGTGGTGGAAGTGGTGGAGGCGGAAGCTATAGGGCACTTGCACTTTGAGTGATCAAACTCAAAACACAAGGGGCAAACAGCGCAGCCAACCTTGACGTGCGCCCAAAATGGGTGATCAGGGGTGAATCTGATCACCATGCGGAGAGTAATTGCAAGGTGGGTATTGTGATAAAACGGGTGGATTGTCACAAAGGCCTGCAGCCCTGCTAGACAATCTGCCCTGTTAGGAACCACGAATTAAATCAAGGGGTCTGTGCTGTAAATGGCCAATCCCTCCATGATTTTGTGGTGGAGGCGTTTCAGGGAAAGATGGGAGGGCAACCTGGCAATTTGAACCATAAGAGTGGCATCTGCTGGGAGCCATGTGCAAATGGTAGGGATAGAGATATGTTTAAAAAAATGATTGGCATCTTTACAGCTGCCAATTTCTGGGCCTCAGACCTGAAGCCCAGGTTGAAATAGCCCTTGAAAGGGCTGAAATCGACAAATCTGGCAGGTTTAAAAACCTCTATGGCCATCTTGATGATGACCACACTCATGTATGGGAAAAGATTCCCATACTTGACCCAGAGGCTGAAATGCAGGTTGCTCCAAGGGAGCACCAAAGGGCTCTGGAGCACTTCTTGTGAGGTCGCGAGATGGTGGGCTAAGTCCTGAGGTGGGGCATAACGCCTGGTAGCATTGGGAGGTCTAGAAGAGCCATCCCGGGCATGCTTTGGCGGTGGTCAAAGAATGCCAGAAGGCGATGCACCACCACCCCACACTGGGGCAGCAGGCGTCAATCATACCAACATTGTTTTTTGGGATTGATTCAAGAGGCCTTTTTTGTAAAATTAAAAAACTCAAAAATTCAGCTTCAATTCAATTCTATTATCAAAGTGAAAGAAAGGTCAGTAGTTTTCAATCTTATTCACTTGTTTTTCTTCTTTGGGCTTATTATTGCTACCACCAACTTTTGGTGTTCTTTATTAGTCTCAGTGAATTTTATTGTATTCTAAGCTTTAGTTTAAATAACTTTAAAGGTTTGATTAGGTGCTTTAAAGGTTGCTCCTAACATTTAAAGATTATTACCATCTGCAATGTGGACATCTGGGTTGAGACTTCATAGTTTGATGAAAGTCTCTGTAGGGATGAAGCTCCAATTGCATGGCTATGCATGCATTGAAATCTATAAATACTTTCACATCAGCCAGAATTTGCAATTTCAGGTATATATGGTCAGCAAAAGCAGCCAAGGCTTCATCTTTTTTAAGCTGAATACCCATAAACGCTTGTTTATGGCTGGACATCCACATAGAACTTCCAGACTCAGTCATAATGGCATCCTTAGAATCTAATAAGTCCAGTTATCTCCATTAAGATGGCAAATACCAGTTTTGGCAATTGTTGTCTAAGCATTTTATAACAGTTACTTCCTTCTTTCAATTACCATAGCTGAGCATGGGCAATTCAAAAAAGCAGAATACTCCTGATGCGTTATCCCAATGAAAATCAGGTAATTTTGGCGCATTCATAAATTCCTCCATTGCTCAGCTAGCAGGGGATTCCTTCCCAACAACCTGACTAACAATGGGTATGTTTTTAGGAGTGATCTCCGACATTGTAGTGAGCAATTTAGGAATATTTCTTAATGGGGGTATTTACCTGACTGTTGTTTTGTGCATAATATCTTCAGCTACATTTGCCTCCATTAGCGCGCAATTACACTTGTGATTTTTAAGCTCTTCAAATCATGTTATCATTAGTGCCATATCTGCCTGAAACCAGCAGAAGTGTGCTCTGTGCACTTTGCGTTCAGTCTTTTGAAATAAGGTCTCCTTAATTAATTTGCTCTCCTTTCACTTCAATGAAGTGACCTTCCTATAGAGATAATTGTTAATTTTTTCAGCTTGTTCATTTCCCGCCTTAGCTTTTGTCACATGCTCCTCCAAATAAGCAAAATCAACTTGTGATGCTGAGATTAACACGTTCTAGTTAACAGTTTCCAATTCTGTCCAGAGTTTCTGAAGTTCTGTCTTGTATTACATTTATGTCATAATATTCTTATTACTTTTTAGCTAGAAAAATCAACTACCCCCTTTATTGAGAACCAAATTTAAACTACTTTGCTACTCTGCTCGCTGTAGTTCTTATTTTCATCATAATAAATCTGATATTTTTGATTATAAATATTTTAATTGGGTTGGTGCTGGTATAAAGAATAAACCCTAGTTATATATACAGCTAATATGGATTTATATCTCCAACGCTAAACTGGTTCTAACACTCTTCTGATACTTTAAGACCTTTTTTGGATAGAGGGAACTCATCCCTCTAGCTCTTCCTTTTGCTGGAAATTGATATTGGAAATTAACCTAATTGTAGGTTAAAATGTTCTCTTCTTGTTGATAGAACTTGACCTTTAATTATGTTCAGAAGTTCTCAATTATTCTCTTCACACTAGAGTCCGCGGAGATCTGAACAGTGATAATAAGACAAAGAATATCTGATCCTTCCAAACTCTATTCCAAGAGTAAAAATTTACAACAGCTGTAAAACAGGCTGATTAATAAAGTATTGAAGCTATACTTATTTTGATCTGCTTTATTGTGATAAAAATAAGAGAATTTATAGAAAAATCAGCACTCAACCCGTGTTGACGCCCCACTTGGGAAATGACAGCCATTGTCGTTTGATTAGCTTTCTTTAAGTCAAAAACATGAGGATTTTCATTAATGAGATAGTCAGGTTTTGCCACCTTATTAGCCCTGCAAACTTCTCCAGGTTATTATTAAATGCATCCATGCGTCCTTTATTAACCTCTGCAAAGTATCCTTAATTAGGCTGAGACTTGATAAGGGTTGGGACTTTACCTAGTAGCAGCTAGTCACATAACCTTAAAAGGTTAACCCTCAAGTTGGTAATTAAAGCTTTGTCAGCACTTCAGTAACAAAACGTAAATCCCTTGTTGGTCAGCAATAAACCCCAATCAACTTATATAAAATAAAATTTCCAATAGTAAAATCAACAGCACAAACATTTATTTATTTTTCAGGGATTATCCCTGATGAAAATTAAGAAATCCAGTAGATTGACCCTAGCAGGTCAACCTTGGCATATTGCTAAATATCTGTTTGGGCGATTTCTTTGAATAATAGATACCATATGAAACGATAACTCCCATATACACTAGCAGTACAAATCCCCTAGTGAACAAGCATATATAATGTAATTGATCAAGCTGGGTAATATGGACATATAAAATCTCAACACCATCTTCTACATCATGCCATAACTCTCTTAAATCAGTCTATAAGAGCACGCTGCCATCCACATATTGATACCAATGATTATGGAGTGGGCTCAATCCATAAATTTAGAAACTAAGCGCACTGTGGCTAAATTTTAAAAGTGTATGCCCTAACCATTACTGCAAATCCATTGCAAAAGCCGTGTATTCCCATAGCCTTAATCTGGCCAACCAAAACATTAATGACTGGCTCAATATGTCTGGTGTACGTCTGCCCACTATTTCACCTCTGGTAATCCTATTCACGCAAGTAGCATGCAAATTCCCAATCCACTTGAATCACCGCATATCAGGGCCATCCAGAACTCTATTCATAGGCAATCCAACCCTTACCTAGGTTGATGATACAATACATCCAAAGGCCCACAGCCGCATAACCTAGAGGTGTCATCACCCTCCATGCCTCTTCCATACCTGAATTAGCCCCATTATAGCCATATGGTTGGTTATGAGCCTTTGATATGTGTTTGAACAATTGTACTCTGTCAAACAACTGATATTAAAAGGAAATGCATGGCTTCCAATGAGGTTATTTAACTACACACGAAAGCAACTATAATCTACAATGACCAGCCATTCTGATACGCTGGAAAAAAGAACCACTGGGAGAAAGGTAATAATATTACTGTTCAATAAACATGGATCCAGCACCAAGGGTTAGGCTGATGATAGGTACCATAGTCATCCAGGAGTATAAAAATTTGCTAATCACTTCATTGTGGGTGGAAGTAAGCATATAGGAATTATGTGGTTTGACTGGTTTGGTGGACGGTGAGGTGTTCTAAGAACTCATGATCTTAGTATTCCTCACCTTTCCAGTTCCATTTACGTCCTCCTGCTACTTGCCACAAACCTGGGACCTGCTTCATTTTCTCTTCCACGTAATCATACTCCACAAAATTGTAAGTCTGGTTCTCAGCTTTACCAACTTCAGTACTATCATAATAAACGGTATTATATTGGTAGTTTGGTGTAAAGAGCATCCTCCTGTGCCTCTTACATGCCCACATCTGTGGCAGCAAGGATACTAACTATAATGGATACTGTTATCACTATCACCATCATACAGGAGTTAGGTCCCGCCATTGGCCTAAGGGGAGGGACTTCAAAAGGTGAAGTTTTGAATTAATGAATATAAATAAGAACCATAGAATTTGGGTTTGTAGTGCTGATTATATAAATCATAAAATAACCACTTTACCTCAACAACCTTCACATTGGGGGTTACTGGGTCTTATACTATGTGGGAAGATGTAAGCACTGAATCATGGGTTCTTAGGGCTTATAAATAAACTGAAGCTTTCTTAAGTAGGTCTTTTTGAAAAATTGATTAACCAGCTTTAAGTTATGATAAATGCAATATTATTTTCGCCTCAGAATTTTTGATATTATCCCACGTTTGGCGTTCATTTTTTTAAAAATTTGGCTCTAGTCAAAATCTTTTGTAAAGAAATTTCATCTGGGCTCATACCAGGTGTAACGTATGCTTCAATGATAAGGGCACCTCTGGAGCCTTACAAATAAGAGGGGTTTTGCATTGGTGCCTTAGTATTATAAGCACTTTTTAAATCACAGCATAATAGTTTGATTTTCTGCACTAATTAGTCTGAAGTTCTATAACAATAGTGATTTTGGTCATGGGACGAAATTTTGGGGTTGGGAACTATACAGGGAGGGGTGGCCACTACCCATTGCTCATCTAGGGTGTGCTCTAGAGCATGTAATTGGGAGAGTGGAAGAGCCTTAGTATTAGAACCATTTCTTATACTTAAGGATGCAAACCCCTTTCCAATAAATAGCTGGCGCCTCAAACTTACGTTCTCCTCACTTAAAACCCTAGAAAGTCTTTTATCATAGTATTAGGTCAGCTGTGCCCCTGGGATTTTGGGCCCTCTATTAGATACTATCACATCCATATTGCAAGCTCAGTTTGTTTTATCAGCCGCCACCTTGACAGTTGAAACCCACACACAACATCATCCCTATTTGTTATAGTTACTGGAGATGTAGTCCTATGTGTCAAAACTCTTAAACTTTGTTAAATTATCTTAGTGGAATATCTCCTTGGCTAACTGATTGGGACTTGGGGGTCGCTTTAGAACACAATGGGATGGTTTTCCTCATTGACATTTTGTCCATAATGGTATTCTTTTTTTAAAATAGACAGGATTAACAAATGTATGTCCCCTGTAGTAAGAAATTACCTTTGATGTTGGGCTTCACCTACTACTGAAAAGTTTGAGTCATTTAAAAGACTTTTTTAGACCTTCTTTACCACTTAGCCTTTATATATAGATAAAGTCCTATATCTCTCAGAGCATCATATAAAATTCTATGTGGTGGTCAGTTCTCAGATTTATTATAGAGTCAACTATATCAGAGACATCTTGTTGGGAGGATACCCCAGTGGTAGAATAGTTACCTCTACCACTGCCTCCTCTAGTTTGATTCTGGTACAGAAACTTTGGGTAGGGGACAACTATGACTGCGTTGGCGTTGCACACCAATGCCCCAAGCTGAGATAGCGAATAGCAAAGGCGGTCCATGTAGTTCCTGACCTATTATACACCGCACATAAATGTTTTCCAGATTTTATCCTTTTTTCCCATTCATTTGATTACCCATTAATTGGTGCAGTATTGTCCCCAGGTCAGCCCACCTCAAATAAAATATAAAAAATATATCAGAGACATATTTTATAAAAAACTTAGCTGTAATAAAATATGATGCTTTATTTAGGATAGAGCTAAGGAATAATTATTTTTTAATCTCTACCACTTTAACAATATTATCCTGATTTATGAAAGTATAATTAATAATGAGTACAATGAGCATTATGAGCATAATGGGTATAATTCTTTTCAAATTTTAGATGGGTTTTATAAAGGTAGTGTTAAACAAAGCATGCCAATTAAGTAATAGGTTAAGAATCTGGGTACACAACTATAACTTCTATATGTTTGTTAACTATACTTTAGTTTCCACTTGATACATGAATCAATTGGTTAGAAAATAGGAACAGAAAGGGGTAAAAATCCAAGTTAAATCAACAAACTTATGCAAAGGTATCCAAAGATGATTTTTAGACAAAGATAGAGTAGGATTTATCCGTGTGAGAACTGGGTATTCTTATAAAGATCATTCACTATTAAAAATAATACCTAAGAAAAAGAATCTAAGTATACAAACAAAATTCCAAACCAGCTTATCCGCGCCACTTCTTCCCTCACAACAGCTTTCAGTTGTACAAGATCCCCCACCAAATTGCTTTTGAAGCAGCCACTATTCCCACCAGCACCCCTCTGAAACAAAATTCTATATGTGGCCATGAGGCTGCTAGTCAACAGGATTCCCTATCCCAAATTCCATCAGACTTCCCATAAGAAGAACAAGAAGATATCAAAGAGCTCACATTTTCTGCAGGCTGCACATGGGCTGACGTCACCAAGGATTAATGTCAATTTTCCATTACCCCAAACCTTCCTAAACATAAAAGTTTTAATTGTGTGTCCAAACCAATGAAATATGCTGAGCTGTAGATCACCTAATGCATCAAGGTGCTACACACTGCAGGCCTTATTGACTGAAACAATCTGACCTTTTTTGCCCTTTTACCCATTATAACAATACCATCACTCCCTTTTTGTCTGCTTTGATGCATTCATCAGGTTTGCGCTGGTTAAGGAACCCAGACCCCCTTCCCCATCTAATATGGTAACTTACGCTAGCCACTTAGGCACCATATTGGGAATATTTTTTATTTTGGGTTTTTATGACACCTATAAATAAAGATGTGTGGCTTTCCCCTCTTGGGGTTGGTCATTAGTACTAAAACTATACAAATATCATTAGAATTTCATATTTGCACAAGTTAAATATTGTTAAAAAACTAAGAGTTAATAGGCTGATATGGTATAGTTTTCTGCTACCATTTGCAAGCTAGAAATAATCATAATGTACTTGAGTCCCCTTTGAATCTTGTGAAAAGCCGTTGAAGACTTTAAAAGATGGCTTAGTAACTTATATACCTAATTCAAGTCACAATCATGAAATATAGTAATTGGCAAACTTTCACATATAAATATGTTCAGTTTGCTGAAAATAAATTAGTTACCTTTTTTGCTATGCCTTTTAATATATAAGAAGGTTGCCAATCATCTGTTTGATCAAAATTTCAGCACCAGGCAATATTTTAGCTGTTTTAGCTATTTTATAAGATTCTTGCTAAAATTAGTAAGGGTATTTATTAATTCTAACCTCTCTGAAAAATAGATTTAAGAGGAGAAACTTTTTGAAAGGGGTTGAATGGCCATTGGCCATGCGCCATATTCTTTGGTTGCTCTTCTTTAGTAACTGTATCTCTGGCAATAGCTGGGTCCTTTTGATATTTCTGTTTTATTTGAGCTATTCCTTGCCATTTTTCCCTATCAGAGGATGTTTTTAGCTTGGTCAATGCATTAGAAAAAAGTTTGGTGGGTTGGTTTAAAAATGTGGGATTGGTCTTTACTGGTTTGGTATGGCTCATTTTAGAAGGCTTGGAGGGCTTATGATTGAGTATTGATACTGCACTTGAGCTCATCTTGGAAATAAAGCTTGGTTGTTTATCTGCACTATTTCTTGACATGCCTTGATTTGCCGGAAGCTGAGACTCCATCTTAGAAGGTTTGGAGTTCGTAGGATTTAGTTTTTGAAACAGGACTTGAGTTCGTTTTAGTAACTGCGGATCTGGCATTATCAGTGCCATTTTGATATTTCTGTTTTATTTGAGCTATTCTTTGCCTTTTTTCCCTATCGGAGGTTGGTTTTATCTTGGCCAATGCATTAGAAAAAAACTTGGAGGATCGGTCTGAAAAAGTGGGGTTGTTCTTTACTGGTTTTTTATGGCTCATTTCAGAAGGCTCGATAGACTTATAATTAAGCTTTGATACTGCACTTGAGCTCATCTTGGAAAAAGGGCTTGGTTGGTGATCTGCACTATTGCTCATCATGCCTTGATTTTCTGGAGGCTGATCCATCTTAGAAGGCTTGTAGGTCATAGGATTGAGTTTTGATACTGCACTTGAGCTCATTTTGGAAAAAGGGCTTGGTTGGTGATCTTCACTATCGCTTAACATGCCTTGATTTGCTGGAGGCTGAGGATCCATCTTAGAAGTCTTGGAGGTCATAGGATTGAGTTTCGATACAGTGTTTGCGCTCGTTTTAGTAACTGTGGATCTGACATTATCAGGGTCATCTTGATTTTTCTGTATTTGAGCTTTATTTTGTTTTTTTCCGTTTTTGACGGTTGATTTCATCTTGGCCAAAGTATTTGAAAAAAAATTGGAGGATCGGTCTGAAAAAGTGGGGTTGTTCTTAACTGGTTTTGTATGGCTCATTTCAGAAGGCTCGATGGGCTTATAATTGAGCTTTGATACTGCACTTGAGCTCATCTTGGAAAAAGGGCTTGATTGGTGATCTGTATTATTGCTCAACATGGCTTGATTTGCTGCAGGCTGAGGCTCCATCTTAGAAGTCTCGGAGGGCGTAGGATTGAGCTTTGATACGGCATTTGGGCTCATTTTAGAAAAAGGGCTTGGTTGTTGATCCGAACTATGAACTAACGTGCCATGACTAGTTGGAAGCTGAGGCTCCAACTTGGACCCTGTAGTAGTTTGAGGATTAAGAAAATGGGGGTTATTGGAAAAAATCTTTCTGGCAGAGGCGATATCCTTTTCTCTCTCTATCTTGCTATCAGTTTCTTCTCCGGGGCAAAGATCTCCTTTCAAAAAAGTCAACTCGCAAGCACATTTCTCGATCCAATGCTTCTTCCAGGTTTTATTACATTGGTTGATTTTAGAGTCTCGCCACAAGTCTTCCCCAACCGTTATTAAAGAATGTTTGGACTCACAGCTAATGCAGTTGAGGTAGACGCATGATCGGTCTTTGGCTCTTTCTTTTTTTAGTACTAGATGGTCCCAACGGTCTCTGGCTCCTTCATGAATTCGAACAAACATGTAATGGCTGGGGGTGTCCACCTTCTCCAACGCGTCTTTGAACTTGGATTCGAGCTTTTTATGTTCCTCTTGGCCAAATGCAAAGTTACAGCTGACGACTTCCGTTAGAGAGCGTCGAGATAAACCTGAGGCCTGGTCACTGGCTATGACCCCGCTAATTAAAACTAAACTCTTTATAAAATACATGGTTGGAATGAAACCAAGATCAAATATTTATTCATGACATTTCGGGCTGAGCGATGTGGAATTCGAAATAAATGGCATGTTTCAAATCTGATGCAATCAGTTATTAGTGAGGAGGAGAAGCAATAACTTATCCTTCTAAATTTGTGGCTATTTGCAAGAATCAAATTATAATTGAAAATGTCGAACCACCAATTAAGCTCAAAACGAGTCATGTGTCTGTAACTTGAAAACATCAATCGTCGAAGCTACGCTATTAAGGATATGCCACATTCTAGATTCATGTCAGGTACGTTTACTATATATGTTATGAGACAATCCTTGAAGAAATATGATACTATTTCAATACTAGCCGTTTACCCGTGCTTCGCTACGGTGTCTATAAAATTAGATTTTCAATCTTTTAATTTAGATTGTATATTATAGACAAACAAAACCACTCAGCAAAATCTAATTGCTCAATCGAATCAACCAAAAACCACTAACCACTTAGGCAAACCTAACTGAAATTATCAAAACAACCAATAACTTATCACCCCTCAAAGCTAAACTGTGTCCTATCGATTCAAACAAAAGCCATCAACCACTCGGCCAAACAAAAAAACCTATCGAATCAATCAAATAACACCAACCTGCTGCCCGAAACATCTCTTTGTACTTAAAATCATTGAGTATGTGACATATCTTCCAAACTACTAAATCAACTTCTACTTAACTTTTTAAACATTTTATTCGAGGTGGGCCGACCTGAGGACGATACCGCACCGATTAATGGGAAATCGACTGAATGGGAAAGGAGGATAAAATCTGGAAAACCTCCACGCGCGGCGTATGATAGGCCAGGAACTCCATGGACCGCCTTTGCTATTTGCTATCTCGGTTCGGGGCATTGGTGCGCAACGCCAACAGTCATAATTGTCCCCTACCCAAAGTTCCTGTACCGGAATCGAACTCGGGGAGGCAGCGGTAGAACTTCTACTTAACTTGCCAAAAGTATTTTATTAATTAGGTGAACCAAATTAGGCAGGTTTTTAAAATTATAAGCCTAACATCCAGATACCCGTGGTTCGCTACGCTATTTAGTTTATCAGATGATAAGCTCACATTGTAGCCTATAGGCTGTGCCAGCACCACTCTCGAGCCACTCGGACTAACAGCTTCGCAGTTAACCTCGTGGCTGGTGAGCTGATTATCCTAGCTACTTAATCTACTTAAACTCTAATACTGATTTTCGTTGAGTTTCAGGTGAGCAATTTGGTGAATTATTAAATAATATTCGCCAATTCTACCAACTCACCCAAATAGATTGAACCTATCATACTCAATAGTTTCAGATTCGATCTTATTTGCCAATCCTCACCACTCACCCAAATAGATTAAACTTATTAGAATCGATTAGCTTCAGGTGAGCAATTTGGTGAATTATTCAATGATATTTGTCAATTCTAACCCACTCGCCCAAATAGATTGAAGCCATCAGGCTCGATAATTTCAGATTCGATAAGATTCGCCAATTCTCACCCACTCACCCAAATAGATTGACCCTATCAGACTCGAAGGTTTCAGATGTCAGTTAGTGAGTGAAAGTGTTTTAAGTGATGTTATGAGACAATCCTTGAAGAAATATGATACTTACTTCAATATGCATAGTACATGAACATTCATGAAGTGATGTAAATAGTGATGAGTTAAATTTGGTTTAATATTTAGATTCACCAATATTTCTCCACATTTTTAATGTGCAATTATTTCCTTTTGCTGACGGCCTTTAAGGTTAACTGACTTTTATATGAAGCAGAGGGTTGGAGACCAGTACCCGCTTTAGAATGGTGATACTAATAGGTGTAAAGATCCTAAAAAGTCTCATATAGTTGAGTGCCAATCTGAAACAAAAACAGTCATTGTGTGGTTGGAGTCTAGTGAAGTACTTACAAATTAAGCAAAAGTTCAGCTCACGAGATTTTTTATCAAGCTTTTATATAATAATACTACATCTTTGATTAATGTCAAAGGGTCCAAAACTGCGCAGGTTGTGATTAAAGATATCAAATATACCAAATTTTCACCCTCTATATTAGTATTCCTTAAGTCTAATGGTGGCTTGAGCCACTATGGCCGATTTCATATAGCCCAATATCGATTCCATCAATTTATTCGAAAACCATTCCCTACAAAAACAACATCCCATCAGCAGCACCGATTTAAATTACCCACCCCAAAGTTTTCCCCTAAGGATTCGAAATATTTTAGGTCAGATGGTTTAACCTCATCGGAATCTAAATTACAGAGCCACCGATTCGCCGATTATATAATCAAGTCAACTGAGTTTCTTTACAATTAGGAAATTGGGTCTCAATCATGAAATAACGTTTGATTTCCCAAAGCGACCGGCAGTACCCATATTGGTTCCAATATTCAGTCATTTATTTGGTATTTGAGGATATCGATTTCTAATGAGGTTATCAAATTCCATAAGCTTGAGTGATTGTAACAAATCTGAACAATTCTTATCTCACGGTTGATAATTTACTCATATTCAATCAATAGTTGCTAAATTGTTTTAAAATTCACAATTAAACCAAATAAAACAATTTTAATCCTATTTGTCAATGTAAAGCAAAGGTTCTTCTTATAGTAACTTAAAAAAATATAAATGTATAATAATGATAAAAGATAATTTTGTGCCCATCAAAGTTTTACTTGCCCATCCTATTGGCCTCCCTTGTCAGTTACTGAAGTAACACTGGTGTGTTCAGTCTTTGAGCATAGATTAGAGAGTGGACCTGGAATTAACATGAATGAGAAGATTTGGGAGAGTGAGTCACTACTTTTAAGTTCAGTTGTAGTCTAACCGATGGCCCCAGAGCCCATAGGGCAATTTGAGGAGCTCATTATGAGAAATGGTATTTATTAAGAAGGGATACCTTTAAGATGGAATATTTAAGTGTTTACTACTGCCAAAAGTATACAGTTTTAACTATGATGTACTTTTTATAGCTGAAGGATGTGTGGCTTAGGATCAACTATAGAAGGCTTTAATCTTATAATGGAATCTAAACGTATAGATTTTTCCCAAATTTCATAAAAGCATTTAATTTGGACACTTCAATTTTAGAAATTTGCATACCAGAAATTAAGAAAGATAAGTAAGTTTATGGGGTTAGAAAAAAACTCATTATGATAACTCCCTAAATAGTATTTTGCCATGCTGGATTATATAGAGCTAGCTTATATAGGGTACTTATCTGGAATGAGAATATAGATTGCTTTGTTTCTCAAAGATTTTAGTTTTGCTGGTTACAAGTTTGGTTTAGGAAAGGGTGGTTAGCCTGGCAGGTAAAACTGCTTCCACCCTAGTGCAGATTTTGAGTTCAAAACCTGTACTGACTAGAAAAATTCTCGTTGTGGTATATTTGTCCCTAGATCAACCCACCTTGGATATTTAAGTTTGGTTTAGGAGCGAATCTTGCCTTAAATAATTTTTAGGGAGTTGAACTGATATTTTAAGATAAAAAAGGTTGCTATTTAGGTATCTAATCCAATAAATCTCTTCAAATTTATATTCATAAATTACTGTTTATACTAATGGATATACAAAATGTTTTAAGATCATATCCTATACTTTACATAAAGATTTAGTAGAATAAAATAAAAAGAAAATATTAGACCAATATTATTTATTTATTGTTTGAAAATCAGGCTTAGCAACCAAATACTAAATGTGAGCTTGACATATAGTTGTCTCAGTAGCAATTTATAAATTTAAGGTAAAAATTTTTGTTGAGCCTTAAAATCATCATTGCCATTCTACTAATAAACAGCAGCCACAGGTACACTTTGAGTATCCAATTCTTGCCAAACCTGATACTGTGACTCTTCACATATCAAAGAATCAGTTGTTTAGTCTATATGAACTATGATATACATATACTATAATTTTAAGACTAAAAGCAAGTAGTTACTATTATCAATGAAATTGAAAATTCTTAATTCACGCATGACAAGGTGATACTCTTAGCTGATAAAGGTGGAAAAGTTGTGTTATACCTTATATAGCTAACTTCAGATATTGAATCTTTATCACAGGTTTAGTTTAATATTCAAGGTGGGTCAAACTTTATTTGAGGTGGGTCAACCTTGGGACAAATATACCACACCGAGAATGTTTTCTAGCCATTACAGGTTTTGAACTAAAAACCTGCACTAGGACTAGGGGCGGAAGCAGTTTCACCCACTAGGCTAACCACCCTTCACAGGTTTAGTTTGTTCTAATAAGCATCCTTATGATGTTAACATTATCTCTAATTTCCTATAGTAAAATTAATGTTACTATGCAAAACAAATATATATGTGCACGCTAGAGCTTGAAACTGAGAAAAGTGCATATTGTATCATATTTAATTTTCTGTCCATTATAAGATAATAAATGGATTGATTGATTGATTGATTTACTTTATCCCTTAGATTTATAAGTGATAATGAAACTTTAAGCAGTTTATAATCATACCTCTGGTTTTAGTCTATAAAGTCTATCTTTTTAAGATTTTTAAGTCAGATTCATGCACCTAATAAAATTAACTTTATCACATATATCAAGTAGGTGGCAGATCATAATGTTTATAATGTTTATATAAAAAATTTGATTCATGGGCTAAACCTTACATGAACAGCATATTGCAGTTAATGATACTGATATTCTGATACCCAACATAGGCCTTGGCCTATCAGGAATTATGAAAGATAATGATGTTACAAGATATAACTGAGCTTATAGGGGAAACATAAAAATCCACAATAGCAACCACAGATTACAAAAAACTATACCAATTGTAAGTGTGTAAAATAGGGGGAGAGTGTTTATGAGATTTGTAATACTTAATGTGGTTGGTGGCTTTAAGTTCCCTCTATGAGATACTCTTCTTGAGAAGTAGCTCAGTAAATTTTTGTGTCATTATCACCACCATAACTTCACTTTCATTTGAGGCCTCCATATAGGCCTTGTTTGATGGTTTATAAGAAATTAGATTTTTATGATAGATAAAAATTTGGTAATTTTTGGAAAAGTTTTATTTTAGAGATTAGGAGTAGCTTGACACCACCATTAGAAGGTTGATGGGTCTTAGACTTGGGATTGCAAAGGTAAGGTAAGTTAAGTTACAAACGCATAGATGGGGAAGTCTTATTCTTAAAGTTTCATTGAGTGTTTCAAAACGTGGATTTTCCTCACCAACCTTGGAACTTGTCAACTTGATCACCTTTGCTCAAATACTTGACCAAATTATTTTAAGCAAAATTTTTCTATTGTGTTTCTACCCAAGGATGCTCCACGTCTATTTTTTGTTTCATTGAGACTATGGCTGTGCCATAGCTTTAGCTAGGGGATCTTGTTTGGCCTTGTGACTTTACACATATCTATATTATAGTGAAAGTTTAATTATATTTTGCACAGAGAATTTCTGAATTTGGACACAAAGGTGAGATTAGGATAGTCACCATTTAGGAGTTGTTTGCTCAAACAGGTGGCGGCATCCACTCATCACTCATCAGTATTGTGTCAAAACGTCAATCTTTGTCAGTAGCGTGGTCCAATGTTTAGAGCCCCTCTTTGACTAATACAGGGTACAGCTCAACCCAGCTTTATAACCATTGTTGGGAGCTTTACATTACCCTTACCTTAAAAAGCAGGGTCTAATCCTCCTTTAAATGTCATTAACAAGGCGCAATTTATAGTCAGGGCCATATATTTGATTATTGTAATGGTAGGCACCTTGTGAGGAATAACAAAAGAGCATTGTGTTACTTTTATAGAGTTCTTTAATTATATTGTGACTATTATATATAATCTTTGGTGCGTACCCAGCTATCCTTATAATCTGGGTATCTTTTCTAGTAACCAAGTTGTTAAGCTGTGTTTAAATTATAAAAGACCCAAAATCTCCTCAAATCTAAAAATATGGAGGTACCTCTACTATTATCAATTCTAACTCTGCAGATTTTTGTTCATAAAAGGATGAGGGATAAATTATAAAATAATATGGATTTCAATGGGGTGGCAGTTTAAAGTATAGAGATCTATTATTAAACAACTTTTTTTTTAAATGTCACACTAGTTTTTAATTTAGTTTGAAATAATTAGATTTCAGATGCAGATTTTAAGTCTTCACCACAGCCAAGTCGTCCACCTGGAGGTGGTGGATCCACTTGTTGTTTATTGTCAGTGAAACTTATGTCATTGTTTGTTAAATTTGTGTGCTTTTTATGTTTCAGATAGATCTATCAAATATGAGTGGCAAAATTTCTGTCAATGGGATACTGCCTTTTAGCCTTAGATAATTATAAAGGCGGGCCTATACCCAAGATTGGCAACCATACTGGACACACCTTTAGTTGAGTGTAGATATTTAATATAAGAGAATTGGTTAAAGGGTTACCAGTTACCCAAGGATCTTATGTCAACTTGGCAAAAACTGAAGGTACTGTTAGAGTGATTGATTGGTACTTTCAGTATATACATAAGTTGTGGGTGGTATGCTGTGACCTACATGGTCTTATTTTTAGGATCTCATAAAGCGCCTCCCTAATATTTCATATATTGTGGCCCAAGTCACTGCCCACCTCTAGAGATGCTATAAACATTGAAAAAACGTTTATTATGAATAATTGTGTCATACCCTCAGATGAGGTAATTGTTAAGCAGAGGAATAAGATAGAAATTTAATATATTGGTCACTGACCATCAAGATCCCATCTGTTGGACTTGCAGGAGCAGGGCATCTGAATTTTGGTTCTCTAAAGCTTGCTGAATTTTGAAATTATAGTTGATAATTGGAGCTTATCTAGATAGAGGCCAGAGGTCCCAATAGAATTTATGAATAAAACTTGGCTAGAGAGAGGTCAGAGGTTCAAAAAGTGATAGTCATTAATTAGTAACTTAACCTGAGTTGGTTCAAAGGTCCCAACAAAGAAAGAGATAGAATAATTAATAAATGGGGTTAAAATTTAGAGCCTAAAAATTTATGTGGATTATTGGTACTATACAAAGTGCCAGGTAACTAGGGATAAAATAAAGGTTACATAAAGGGTATAGTAAAATCATAGGCATAACCTGTCATGATAGCGGCAGATAAAGTTTAGACTGTCATGCCAGTATGGATGTAAAAACACTCAAAAGGCAAGCACAAAAGCCAGGGGCACTGCTGCTTGACTGACTTTGTAATGTTCTGTGAGAGACTTAATTAGCAAACGCCAATGGGCCATAGTTATATATAGCAATCTGGCAACAAACCAGGCTATCATGGCCTCAGGGCCCATGAGTCTGGGCGCTGGTAAAAGTGGGATCAGATTGAGTGGTTTGAATTTTGTCATAAAAATAAACTTGGGGTACAGAAAATTTTATTAAATTTAAAATTAAAAAATCAACCTCTAATTTTCTCAATGTATAAAGATTACTTAAATAGATAATTGATTTGAGAAATAGCTTAGGAAAGCGTAAATTTGGGGCCCTTGAGATTTGGCCTAACCTGGAAAACTATGAGTGAATGGGTGGAAATGAACTTAATTTGAACTGAACTTAAAGTTGTTGGCAAAGGCCAAGTTGCTGTAAGTTTGTCCATGGACGACAAATTCTGGATTTTCCATGATTTTCACAATTGGCGCAAAGGCGTCTCACTGTAAGTCCAGGGGAACGTCCCCTTTGCATGGATTGGGCGACTTTCCCATTACCAAATAAGAAGGGTATAAAGAGGGCAGCTGTACCTCTCATTACCCAGGGTGACCTCGCCCATGTAGTAGATGAGCGCTGGGTTACAGAGCTCCCTCTGAAGGTTCCTCCCCAGGTTCCCATGCTTACCTCTGCTGAACTTGTCTACCAAATTGAGGAAATCTGTGCAAAATTATTGGTAATTGTCTTCCCTATGAGTGGGAGGGACTTTATACAAACAATGACGTCAAATCCTCAGAATTGAAGATAAAATGTCAGAAATTAGTAGGAATAAAGCCTGATGATCAGAAAACTAATATTCAGAAAAAGACAACTAATGAATTATTGACCAAAATTCCAAATGACATCGAGCCATTGAGTAATATGATCACCATTGCCAAATTTCCCTTAAAATTGTCAGGGACTGTCACTGATAATTCAAAGCCCCTAGTTCAAGAATCAGGATTTGCATCCAATGCAACTCATTTGGCCAAAAAAATACCCTAGTGACTGGGCACGGGCAGGTTGACCATCCTGAACTATTTCCAACCAATTGGGACTGCCCTTATGTGGGGTGGCCTTGGGGGATACCCATTTCCCAATGGCCAGATGCTGCCACGCCAACTGATGTAAGTGCAGTTGAGCACCAGTCCAGGGGTTCACAGACAAACTGATAGCAACTTGGCCTGATGCCAAATCCTTTAATGTCATTTATAATTAGAATTTTTCCACCTCCACTGAAAATTCAATAGGTTAGGTCAAATTTGAGGGCCCCAATCTCTGCTTTGACCCACTACCAATTGAACACTATTTAATTGGTTGCATCGCAATGAGAAAATTTGTTAGTCAATTTTCTTTACTTATATTTCCAATAAAACCCTATACCCAATTCCAGTTTTTATGATTAAAACTAAACCACCCTTTCCACTTGTATTTCAACAACCCATGGTGTTCATGGCCATGTTCACCTGGTACTTTGCTAGGTGCCTTTACATGATTATGGCTCATGGACACTCAATGGCGGAATACTTTCTTAGTTTCATAACTGTCATACCAGAAGCAGTGCCACTGGAATTCAGGTTTGCCATTTGGGTACTTAGGCACTTAAAATGGCAGGCCATCCTAGAAATAACTTGCTGTTTGCCTGACATAATTGACCAACCATTTTTTTAATCATCTATGCCCTTCTAGTTGAGATTGGTGAAGCAGTGGTCCTCTTTACTCAACTCAATAAGGTTGTAAGAAAATTGTGCTATGGGCACAATAACCTGGTACCTCTCATATTGTCTAAGCCCACTCTCCAGAATGGAATCTTCATGCTAGAAGCCACCAAGGTGGCCTTGGTGTCAAATCCCAGCCCCAGAAAACTGCCCAGATCACATTCAATAGTTGCTGCGGCCCCAGTGCCCATGCTAGTATATTCTGGTATTCTGACTTATGAAGTATCTACTCCTGTTGCAAATCTAGTGATTTCCCAAACCTAGTACCATCTCTTCCTTATCTACAGACTCAACTAAAGCTGTCAATAAAGAGAATTTCACCTACTTTTTATTTCCCATGAAAATAAGTATTGGAGCTCATCATGTGTCCTTTGAGGCCTTAGTGGACACTGGGGCAGCGGGTAATTTTATAAGTGTAGAGTTAGCCCACCAGTTGAAGCTTAACCTTGATTTGGGTCCTTCAGTGATGGTTGCTTCATCAACCTCCCAGCCCTCATACCTAGTTTAGCAGCCAGTACTTTTCTCAGTTCACCAGTTTAGCTTTTGAAATCGGTTCTCTGCAATGCCAAACTTGGTGTTTCCAGTAATTCTGGGAGTAGGATGGTGGCGCTGACAACATGTTAGAATTCACCTGGAGACTAATATGTTGTCATTTGCTAATGATCAGACGGAGGGGGAGTTTCCTCTAGTAAATACCCTTATGAAAACTTAAGGCCGCAGTTTTATCACTTCCATCATTTCCTCTACAGGTCTTCCCGTTGGATTTTTCTGAGGAATTGATACGCTATTAAAGTATCTTCAATTCTGAGAAGGCGGACCATCTTCCCCCTCATACTAAATTTGATTTAGCGTTTAGAACAAAGGGTGCAAGTGATGAATATTAACTGTCCTTTATATCCACACACAGTGGAGAAGGTTGCTCTTAACACTTGGTTAGACGATATTCTTAAAAAATGATGGTTTTTAAAGAGATGTCACCAGTTGCTTCTCCCATTATTTTTGCAAAGAAGGCCGATGGCTCCCTCCATCCCTGCATGGATTATGGACACATAGATAAAATTACAGTGCATGATCCCTATCCTTTGCCCCTGAAGCAAACTATCATTCAAGAAATTGCTAAGTCTTTTGTGTTATTCAAGCTTTATCTTGTTAATGCTTTTAATCAAATATAGGTGATGGAAGGTCAAGAATGACTTACCATGATCTGAACAGAGAGAGGTATTTTTAAATTTCATGTAATGTCTTTTTGGTTGAAGAATGCGCCAGCCACATTGTAAAATAATGATCAATAGTGTGCTGGGCGACCTCCAATTTACTTGTGCGGTTGCATATTGGTGACATTTTAGTTCAAATTCAACTCCCAAACAACACGGCAAAGACTTAGAAGCAGTAGTGGCTGCTTTTCACAAGGCAAGGCTGTTCATCAAGCCTTCGAAATGTGAATACTATAGGGAGAAAGTTACATTTCTTGGGAACCTTGTCCTAAAAGATGGTTATGCATTTCACTCAACAAGTTAGATGCCATCTGCAAATGGCCAACTCCAAAAACCCAAAAACAATTTTGGAGTTTCTTGGGTACCATCATTTTCCTGAAGAAAATTTCTCTAGCTCTTTCCCAGTTAGCCGCTCCACTTCACCCCATAATGGGTAAGAATGTTCTTTTTTCATTGGACACCCAAGTGCTAGTAGGCGTTTGAGTCAATTAAAGAGGTGTTCTTATCACCCCACATCCTAAAGCGCACTGACCCCTCCAAACTATATATTGTTGCTTGTGATGCTTCATCCATTGCAGTGGGGGCTGTTCTTCTCCAGGAGCACAAAGGTTTAAAACATCCAGTCACTTAATTCTCCTAGAAATTCTCCTCTACTGAGCAATTCTAGGCCATCTACAATAAGGAGTTGGTTAGTGTAGCATGGGTTTTGACTCATTGGAAGTATCTGTTATAAGGTGCTCAGCATGATTTAATGGTGTGTACAGATCACAAAGCTCTTCTAAATTTTTAAAAACCACAGAAATTGGTATATAGGCAAGCTCACACCTATCAGGATTTGTGCAGTTTCAATTTTAAATACTAATTCATTAAAGGTGCATTAAATGTGCTCCTTGATTTCCTTAGCTGCAACATGGCCCATTGCCCCTTGGACTCAGATGAAGCTGAACTAATTACCATGATTCTCACCACTAAAATTTTATCTATTGTACTGCCCCTGGTCTTGTCAGTCAACTTAGATCCAGATGCTCCTCTTATCTCATAGGTTTTAGCAGCTCAAATGACCTGCCCTGAAGGAGTGGAGTTGTTAGACCAATTATCCTTCTAACTCAAAATTATCCATATTCCCTTGTGGAAGATCTCATTTATTTTTGGTTGTGGGTTTGGGTCCACCCTCTCTTTAGAGCTGAAGATATGGGCTCATCACAATCCTCCCACAATCAGCCATCTGGGCAATAAGAAATGTGTCAATTTGATTAAGAGTACTATAATTGGGCGGGATTATCAAAAGAGTACTGACCTGGATCGCCAATTGTGTTACCTGAGCATGGGCCAAGTCGGATCAATCAGGAAGAAATGCCTTCCTCATCCTTTACAACAGGCGGAGGGTCCATGGGCATCAGTTTCCATGGATTTTATAATCAAACTTCCCTGTTCTAATGGGTTTACAGCAGTGGTGGTGGTTGATTATTTTACCAAATTTTCCCTATTTATTTTATGTTCTTCCACAATTAGTCTTAAGAAACCGCTTATCTCTTTATGCGCCATGTGTTTTCTATGTTTGGACCACAGCAGGAGATCATCAGTGACCACAGTTCACAGTTTACAGTGTGCTTCTGGAATGAGCTCTTATCCATCTTAAAAATTACACCCTGCCATTCCACAGCATATCATCCCCAGTCTAATGGAAAGACCAAGCGGGCTAACCAAATCTTGGAATAGTACTTATGTTGCTATGCTGCGGCTGCACAGGATACCTGGTTCAATGAGTTCCCCCTCGCTCAATTTGTTTATAACAACGGAACTCACACTTCTATGGGGTTTTCTCCATATGAAGCAACGTTGGGATGCAATCCCTCATTTTTGGTCGATCCCTGTCTGCATCTCAAGGTCCCAGCTGCCGCAGATCATGTTGAGCACATTTGGTCTACTCAGCCATTAGTGTGGGAGCATCTCACTAAAGCTATCATTGATTACAAGAGGTTTGCGGATAGAAAATGGCTTCCTGGCCATGATATTAGTGGTAAGTTCACATGTCATGCTGGATACGCGCCATTGTGGATAAAGTACCTTATTGGAAGTTTGCGAGAAAACTTTCAGGTCCCCACTTGGTGGAGGAAGACTTGGGCAATGGTGCTTTCCGGTCAAATTTGACAGCTCACTGGAAACAGCACCCCATCTTCCATGTATCTCAGTTGTCCCCACTAAAAGGGAATGTCCCCATGGACCCTGAGCCAATAGTAATTGAGGATGCAGAGGAGGTCAAGATGGAAAGAATTTAGTATCACACAAATCTTGAAGGTCAGTTCAGTATCTTGTCACCTGGAAGGGCTATCCAGCCTATGAGAACAGTTGGGTTAAGGCCCACAATTGCGCAAACTGCATGGAACTGGTTGAGGCATTCCATGAGTCCCATCCTGATGCTCCCCATCCCCCCAAAAGTTGCAACTTTGATGGCAATCAAGTTGCCTAAGGTGCACAAAAATGTATCCCTTAACAGTTTCCCAGTGGAGGTGCTCCTCCTTTAAAAAAAGGAAAGGGTAATCTAAGGCCAGGGAACGTCCCCTTTTCATGGATTGGGCGACTTTCTCATTCCCAAATAAGAAGGGTAAAAGAGGGCAGCTGTACCCCTCACCACCCAGGGTGACCTCGCCCATGTGGTAGATGAGCGCTGGGTTACAGCGCTCCCTCTGAAGATTCCTCCCCAGGTTCCCACGCTTACCTCTATGCTGAAATTGTCTTCTGAATTAAGGGAATCTTCACTGAAATTATCGATAATTGTCTTCCCCATGAGTGGGAGGGACTTTATAAAACCAATGACGTCAAATCCTCAGTATTGAAGACAAAATATACGAAACTAATGGGAATAAAGTCTGATGATTAGAAAACCAATATTTGGAAAAGAAGTAGTAATTTATTGGTTGGAATTGCAGATGACATTGAGCCATTGAGTAATATGATCGCCATTGCCATATTCCCCTCAAAATTGTCAGGGACTGTCACTAATAATTCAAAAACCCTAGTACAAGAATCAGGATTTGCATTCAATGCAACTCATTTGGCCGAAAAATACCCTAGTGACTGGGCACGGGCAGGTTGACCATCCTGAACTATTTCCAACCAATTGGGACCGCCCCTATGTGGGGTGGCCCTGGGGGATACCCATTGCCCATTGGGCCAGATTCTGTCATGCTGACCAACACAAAGCAGTCAAGCATCAGTCTAGGCATTTATGGACAAACCAATAGCAACTTGGCCTGTCGCCAAATCCTTTGATGTCAGTTTAATTAGAACTATCCTCCCCCTCCACTGAAAATTCAACAGTTAGGTCAAATTTGAGGGCCCCAATCTCTGCTTTGACACAATACCAATTGAACACTATTTAATCAGTTGCATCGTACTGAGAAAATTGTTGGTCAATTTTCTTTACTTATATTTCCAATAAAACCCTTTACCCAATTCCAGTTTTTATGATTAAAACCAATTCACCCTTTTCCACCTGTATCTCAACAACCCACGGGGTTCATGGTTATGTTCACCTGGTACTTTGTTAAGTGCCCATACATGATTATGGCTCTTAGGCACTCAATGGCGGAATACCTTCCTAGTTTCATAACCGTTGTACCAGAAGCAGTGCCATTGGCATTCAGGTTTGCCGTTTAAGTGCGAGGCACTTAAACTGGCAGGCTGGTCTAAACTAACTTGCTGTTTTCCTGACACTCACCCAACGGGCAACAAGAACCTCCCAAGGCCACCCCATGTAGGGGAGGTCTCAAGAGGTCAGTAACAGGTTTGAGGCGCCCAATCCTCCTGCACCCAGTCACCTTGACATCCATTTTACTGAGCGGGATTCATTTGATGGGGATTTGATATTTTTGGAGAGGGCCGCAAAATGACAGCAATTTTTGATGATGTCCCAATAACATTGGTAAGTTCCTTAAAGATTTGATATTGAACGCTTTCTTCATTAAAGGTAAACACTAGTGGGCCTTGTTCCCAATATTTTCAGGGAGGGTTCCAAACTGAAAACCGGTTTTATTGATAGCCAAATGACACCAGCAAGTGTTACCAAATCTTAAACCTTTAACGTTTCTTCTGCTTAATGTACCCGCCCATTAGACTATGTTGCTGATGTTTTACAACTGTCAACTATCTAAGACCAATGATTTTCCACTGTTAATTATATTTGGCCGCTTTTACCATGTAGATTACAATTCTTTACCAACTCACTACAGATCCCCTCAATCTGCTATATTAATTCTCTGGATGTAAGAACTGGGGTTGAGGGGCTGGATCCTTAATGGGTAAGCTATGACCCACTGCTTGTCTACCACATGAGTGAGGTCGCCTTGGGAGATGAGGGGGCCGCTGGCCTTCTTAGCCCCTTCTTGGATGGGAAAGGGAACACCCTAATCCAAATGGAGGGGGCGCTCCCCAGACTTACATAACCCCTTTTTGGGGTTAAAAGTAGATACTAAAAGGATAAATATGAAATTACGCTTTAAGGTTAAATGTTATAAAAAACTAGATAGCTCAAGTGATCTTTGGGAATAATCTAATTCACGAGGCAAGATCACTTAATCCCATCAGTAAATTATCAAGAGGGCAATTCATATTTCATATAGTAATTAGTTCAGTGGCTCATAATTCAAATATAATCATTAGGAAATTACCTATTAGTTTTTAATTTGAATATATTAATTATTTTAGACTTCATGATAAACAAGTCAACAGCATACCATATATTATTAAAATATTAGGGGTAATATGAATGAACATGAAATAAATCATCAATATTTGGAGACTCTAATTTTAGGCTTCACTCATACTAAAGAACAGCCAAACAGCGTCAAACCCTTTTCATTAAGAGCTTTAATAGAGTCTACCAAGTGTAATGTACAGGGACCTTCTTATTGTGGAAATTGAAGAAGGGTATTGTGGCCTGTCTAGTTAAATTTGGTATACACAAGAGTTTAAAAATTCAATTCAATCTGGGACATCCTAGGTGATCCTCATCCTCTGATAATCCAACTTTATGAAGGTGATTCTTTTTTAAACGTAAGGTGGCCCATGGTTGGGGCATCTTGATGTTCCCTTATGAGATGAGAATGCAAGGTTGATGAAACTCAGACTCATCCACATTGACAAAATATCCTCTCAATTTCAACGTACCATCCCATAGAAACTTTATCAAACCTAAATTTATCTAAAAAGTCTTGACCTCTGGGGTCAAAGGCTTATATGTGGCTAGAGCTTCCTTGATGTGCGATTTTCAACATCAATAAAGCTTGTGGAAACTTTAGAAGTTTGTAGTTTTGTCTTATATACTTGGAAACAGCACATGATTGTGCGTTTGCTTGAAAATTTTGTCAGCATTTGTGGTGAGCCTGGGTGATGAAGTGATTACAGCAACGACTGAAAGGGTTCCTGTGTCATTTTTTGTATGCTTATTAACGTGACCAGCTCTGTAAAGTTTATATAGTTTAAAACTCTTTATAAGGATCTGATTAAGTATGTCTATCAGGATATGAAAGGACCTCTTAAACAAACTCATATATAAAACCAAAACTTAGTAGGTAACCTGTGTTCTCATTTGTTGATGTGGCAGATTTTACAGTTTAGTATATAAAATCATTTTTGCCAGTTCTTACACTAACAGTGTGCTAAGTCTATGCATGTCACAAATTCTTCCATAGACTCTAGGATTAAAGGGCCAATAAAGCAACTCAGAAAAATTAGGAAAATTGGCATAGGAAAGGGTTCATAGTTCTCAGAAATAGAAACAAAAATATTTATTAGCAATAGTGATAGTATTGAAGAATCAAATGTCATTTGTTGCCAAGATTTCTGAGTCTTGACCAAAACTTATACCAATCCACTCCCCATAAATTAGTTAGAAACCAATATATACTTTGTGTTTTCCACTTTCTCACATTAATTAGAAAATAAATGGCTTCAAAAATTTTTTATATCAAATTTGCATCATGTCTACTTAAATTGCCTCTTTAATTTGGGCATCTCTAATCGTTTACTGTAACAAATAGATCAATAAGGAAAAATAAATCCTTATACCACACCATCTGATAATTTCTGTCCCCTGGTCATTTATGTCTATGTGGACGTTGTTCTGAAGCCATTATGCATCTTTCTTTAACATCATTGTTAGAAAGTTAAGAACACAAATATTATTTGGTTTCTCTTTTTATTTAACTGAAGCAAGATGACCAGGGGACGGACAATATCAAAGCTGAATTTCCAAAACTAAACCAACTAAAAATAAAAATGAATTGACCGCCCTTTTTGGGCAGTGAGACACAAAAAGAAACGAGAAAATTATCTACCAGGTGGCATAGCAGCGAGCCACTTATCCCATCATGGCGGAGGGGGATTAGGCGGGTCATCATCAGGCTCAGCATTGTAGAGGCTGATCAATGCTGAGAGTAAGGGGGTTAGGCATCTGTAGTATGAGGGTTGAGGTGGATTAGGTAGTTTTTGAGATCGACAATTTGGGCCTGGATTAGAGCTTCTATTATCTTGTTGCTCTTTACTATTATAAATGGGAGTAACAAATCCTACGTTTTGGTTAAAGTTTAAATTTTTAGCAACTCACATGAAAATTCAGATTTTTCATATTTTTCCCATCTAATAATTGGTACTGTTGTATCTAGATTTTCAAATGCTCTTTTGCTACCCTTTTATCAAAGTTCTCAAGTTTCATTATCAGCCTTTATGCCTAAAATCATGTGAATATTTGACAATACCTAGTTGTATACTCCATGGACATACACTTGATGCTTCTAAATATGTAGTTTGATTTTAAGCATTACTTTTGGTCACTGTGAAAGTCTTTCATGCACATCTAAAGATCGGCTACAGTAAGTCACCAGATGCTTGGAGCACTCATTGTTTTTTAAACCAACGCCCTTATGGCGGTGAGTAATTCTTCCATCTTAATGTTGGACAGTTACAAGTCTGATGTATTGAAAAGAGTGGTTTGGAGGTAAAAAATAAAAAGACAGCCAAAAGACCATGGTTGATTCCCAGTGGAACCTCTCAAATTGGGGTAACACTTTTATTAATTTTTTCAGGCAAATAACACAAGTTTGGGCAGTCAGATTGCACTGACCTTTGGCAGAATCAGGGGACTCTGTATGAGGTTCCTCACCTACCCACCTCTAGGTTACTACAAACACCTAAGTGGAGACACCCCCTTTTATAGGCTTGGAGGGGTCCTGCAAGGTGCAAATAATTTTCTGGCTGATGATTGGGCCAAATAATATGTCCTTACCTCACGGATTTTTCCTACCTGCCATTGACCATCCATTGGCCATTCCATCAAAGAAAAATGAGTCTCAAAAGCTCCAATAGGTCAAATCTACATATTTGCTAATTTGGATTTTCCTAGCCTAATCTAGCCTTCAAGCCTTGAAACAATAAATACTAAGCATGTAGATATTGAGAGGGTTCGCTTCTTATCCCCTTGCTGCAACCAAATAAAAACTTATAAAAAACAATCTTTTAATTTAATTCAAAAGGTATTAAGTTTTAAGTATTAGTGGTCTGCAACATCCTCCAAGTCTATCATTCCATCAGTAGAGAATCTTATTTCTCCTATGGAAATAATGTTAAATTTAGGTGCAAAAAGCACCAGCGAGCATAATAAACCCCTAAAATCCAACAGTGGTGTTCACTACATGGGCCTGTACACCACAAACTTTCTTTAGAAAGATGCAGGCTGTTGGGGGGATTAACCATTCTAGCCTCCCCGCTGCCACGGAACTGAGAATAGCTGCTTTGGAAGAGCAGCTAGCTAGTGCTCTATCCCTACTTAAAACAGTTGAAAAGCGCTCCACCCCAGTCATTTCAAGGACCCATTTCCGCAACAAGTTTACCCCAGGTGAGGGTAGCATTGCCTCATTCCTCTTCATTTATGACTTGTATAATGAAGGCATGACTGACCATGAAAAAATCAAGAATATCCTTCCTTATTTAAGTTAAATGGCCTAAGAGATAGTGGTTCCATACATGAACACCCTTAATACCTGAGCAGAGGTAAATATATAATTAAGATTGAGTTCAGCTCCCCGCAGAGTTTAAGGAGATTAAAACAGGACTTCATGCGCCTTAGCATGAAGGAGAGTGAATCAGTTGCTTCATTTGTTGATCAGTTTTACAGTCAAGCTCAGCCCCTGATACTCACAAAAATACTACCTCTTGATGACGCCAATGCTCCCATTCTGAGTGGGTTGACTTCTCGCCCTTTGCTAGCAAGGATCATTATTTTAATTAAAAGGCATTTCTGGATCATACATTATATAATTGGGGTTTTATTGAAGGTTTCATATCTTTATGACGTTGGAACCCCTCAAAGAGTAGGGTTGAACCCACAAGCCTTAACCATTGAGGATCTACCTAATGTAGCCTGGCAGAAGGAGTCCACACCGACTCCCATGGCCTCTCCTGTGCAAGTTACCAACCCAAAGCCTGCGCCGGTAAGGCGACTTAAAATAGACTCCCCTCCACCACATGAGGTTGTCAAGAATGCACCATTAGTGATAAGGTCAGGTTCTCAAGCATAAGTTGCACCTCCAGTCCATCCTGTGCAGCCACTTGAGATCTTATCTCAGGCCACGCTCACCCTAAGGGGCTCATCACCGTGTCTCCATTATCACGTCCTTGCAAGACGCAGTTCATAACTTCTATGGCCTCTTCTCTGGCTGCGCGCATAATAAAACATTCTCACCGAGAGCAAACAAAACTTTCTGAAGTACTGCTAATTTAAACAAAGTCAAAAGGGTAGGTGAGCCCCAAAAGGACAACTCCTGTGATCCAGAGAGGCTCTTCTACCACTCCCCTTCATTTTGGCCTCTGAGGTGCATAGAGAATCCCTCTGATGACGAATATGAAGTGGGTTACAAAAGACGTTAGCCATTATGTACCAGGAGCCCCAAGTGAAGTGGAAATACAACATTGATTGAACCCTTAAAGAGTTGACATGGCCAAAATAACAATTAGAACCTATCTCAGTCAAATGCTGAGGTGTTTTGAGGTTATTAATACTTCCAGTGATGTTGACCAGGTCATTGCCACGTTAATTCGATCTACTCAGCAGGTTCACGCGCTATAATCCATCAAAGATAAGTATCCTGACACTGCTCATAGACTTGCGTCCACTTATCATATTAAGGAAGTTCTAGATCTCTCCCATAATCTTGGGAGGACCCTAACCAAGGTGGAGGTCGTCATCAATGGGGTATGGGTACTAGCTATATTTTGACACTGGCTCTCCAGTGAACGTTATTTTTTCAAAACTAATTAAGAAATTCAAGTTGGCCTCTGACTTGGAATATACCCAAGAGTTAGGGACTGCCGGTCCCAACAACACTTACGCCATTGGCATACTCCTCTCTCCCCATCCAATTTGGAAAGTTTATCCTATCAGCCCCAGCGGTGGCTTTAGCTAGTACACTTATGACCTACTCATTGGGACTCAATTTATGCTTGAGTACATTGGGATAATTAACTTGAAGCAGGGATATCTTTCCCTGCTTAATTACGAAGTTCCCTTGGTGCTAACTAACAATGAGTTCAATAAAAAAGAGTACACTTTATTAATTAAGTATCCTTCCTCCGCCTTAAAACTGAATTATACTACAGCGGGGCAAAATACAAAAAATTTTCCTGAATCAATGGACGCGCTAGAGGTTATCCCCTTCTATGCAGCGGAGGAGATAGTAGTTAAAGCAGGTGAACAGAAGATGATTGACACCAAGATTATCTTTCAGATCCCCCACAAATTCCTATTGCACATCAAAAGTATTGAGGGGATAAGCACTTTAGAGCCTCGAGTGTTACCAAATGTATTAGACCCAGCTTACCAATGACTCTTCAAAATCCTGCTAGGGAATCTTAACAAGAAGGAAATGGTCATAAAGAAGCATCAGGAGATTAGAAAATGCATACTGATCCCTGTTGAGGACATCCACCAAGTCCGTTGTATTGGGTCTATGGTAGACATGGGCTTACCTGCAGATCAATTGTTATGCACCTTGGCTTGCGTACAAATTTCTGATAAACTTACACCACTGAACTTGAAAAGTTCAAGCTTTACTGGGATCCTAAAGCGAAATATTCTCTAAATTTAATATTGACTATGGCTACATGAAGTATTGGAGCTATACCATTGATGTTGGGATGTCCGTCCTATACAATTCAAGCCATATTGGAAATCAAAAGTTGAGAAGCTCTAAATGAGGATGGATCCTAGCAAATTACTTGACGCTGGGCTGCTGGTTCCTTCCTAAAGTTTATGGTCATCTCCTATCTTGCTTATAAAGAAGAATAATGGAGGTCATTGGGGTAGTTATGGATTACCGTAAACTGAACAATCTCACCAAAAGGATAGTTACCCTATCACCCAAATTGAGGATGCTCTGGCTCAATTTTCCGGATCAAAGGTCTTCTCCGCCATAGACCTAGCTAGTGGATACTGGAAGATGACCTTTCTACACAAGACCAGGAGAAATGTGTACTTATATGCATTGAAGGCCTTTTTCAACACACCCAGCTGCCTCAGGGGTTGTGCAATGCGTCTGCCACTTTTCAGCGGGCCATGGATCACATTATGCAGGACTTAAGTTGAGTTGTATGATAGTCTATCTTGATGATGTCACCGTTTTCCATAAAATCTTCAACAAGAATCTTGCGCATCTGAAGGAAGATTTTCAACGCTTTCAGGCCTCTCAAATTAAGCTGAAGCCCTCCAAATGTACATTTCTCCAGAAGAAATTGGATTTTTTGGGACACACCATCTCACAAGACAGGATCCAACCTCTATATGATAAGGTTGAAGCTATAGTCAAGATGACTGCGCCAAAAACCCTATGTGATATCCAGGTGTTCTTGGGCAAGATGGGTTATTACATTAAATTTTTAATTTTTAAATTTATTGCGGGGAAGGCTGACCATGGGATGGACACTTTCGAATATGACTCAGGAAAGACAAACTTAGTACCAGGGGAGGCACCCCAGAGAAGCGATGCTATCTCTTGTTGCCAGCGGGAACGCCACTTATGGGGAGGGGACGTGTGAAGGGGCCGTAGCCACTATTGAGCACGTGTGGAGGAAGGGGTCTGATTTGATGAACCATATTGGGAACCAGGAGGAGACCAGCTGTCGGCGACGTGGTGGGAGGTATATAAACATCCACGCTTGAAAGTGGTCCACCAAATGAGACCGGAATCTGTGGAAAGTTTCTGGGAGGGTGGTTGTGGAGCCTGCGATGGCATCTAAGACAATCGTGTGGATGGTCCACATGGCGATTGCAACCACCAGAGCACGGAGGGAGGGTGGAAGGGAGGAGGCCATTGATAGAGCAAACATATCTCTTGAAAGACTGAAGGGATGCGTTTGATCCTGGCCCAGCAGACGTTGAAATTCGCGCCATATCACTTTAGAGGTGGGGCACTTCTTCAGGCGGTGGAAAAGCGTTCCATACTGGCCACACACGACACAGGATGAGTGTAAAGCGTTAGAGCGCTCAGCTGTATGATACACCCGCATCAGGCAGCGCCACACATGGGAGCAGACTTGAGGCTGCAACAGAGAATGGTGTGCATATTTCCAGATAGTTTTTTTTGGGTCTCTGTGGAATAAGGGATGTCCATCATGTCCAGGTAGTCCACCCTGGATAGGACATGGGGCCGAATGGGGATCACGCCATCATGGATGGGTAGCCCCTGTACCTCTTGTGTGAACTGAGGAGAGGGGCGGCCTCTTCGGGTTGTATGTCCGCTAATATGAATTCTCCACTCTGCGCTTTGCTTGGAGAGTAGGATTCGTTTGTAGTGGGTTTTAGTCCCGTGGGGACTTGTGGCCGATGTGTGTGATGCGAGGTATTTCATCAGGGAGTGGGGGTTTGATGGATTGTTGAGGCCCAAGGCTTGGGAGAAGTTGGAGCGGGCCACGCGGGACCAGTGTTGGGATGGGAGTGTAGGAGTGGTGACAGCCGCAATCCAGGTGCCCAGGATCTTGGCAGCATGGGCTTTTAAGTCAAGCAGGCCCATGCCACCTTGATGATGAGGGCCAAACATGACCTCTAGCCGTACTGGTGGATGGCGGCCTGACCAAAGCCATCCTTGCAGCAAGGCATACAGGGATTTGAAGAAGCTTGGGGAGAAGGGAATGGCGTGGGCTCTGAACCAGACTTTGGATAGGAGCATAGAGTTGGCTAGAACAACCCTGCCAGTGAGGGTAGTAGGGTGGGCTCTGAGAGAGGCGATTCGCTTCATCACATTGTCCAGTATACGGCACTCCATTACTGCTGACGCGTATCCGCCTGCCTCCATCCACATGCCCAAATGGCGCACTAGTCCTATGGTAGGACGTGGCATGAAGGGGAGCACCAGTGGAGTGGTGTGTGTTGAGTTAGTAAGGCGTGGGCGTGGGAGAGCAGATGGGTCAGGTTGGGAACTAATTGCTGGGGCCCAGCAGTTCTGAAACTGACCAAGGAGGATGATTTCAGTTTTGAAGTCGTTCAGTGTCGCGTTGCTTACCCGGGAATATTTCTGGATGAGGGCTTCAAGCGCGCGTGCATCTTTGTTATTAGACACCCCCACCACGCAATCATCTGCAAATGCCATCATCTTGACTGGGGTTTGGCCTGGAACATGGACCCTAGTGAGTTGGGCATTCACATTTAGCAGTAGTGGGTCAAGGCTGAAGTTGTATGAGAGTGGGCTGAGGGGGTCCCCTTGTCGCAAGCCCCTTTGAGGGCGGACTACTTCCGTTAGGAAGCCTGGGCCATGCACCGCCATTGTTGCAGATTCCGTGAGCAGCATCACCCAGTTGATGAAGCGGGGGGGGGTAGGCAGAAGTGATGGAGGCAGGCCCTTAGGTATTCCCAGTTTACTCTATCAAAGGCCTTTTGTTGGTCCAAGAATACCAGTGCCCCAGAGGCTGTGGACTGACATGCATTAGCAACGGAGTGCACATTATCCCAAATCGACCTTCTGGGGATGAAACAGAATTGTTCTGGGGAGATGGTGGCAGATGCTACAGTCCCTAAACGGTTAGCCATGAAATTTGTTAAAATTTTGGTGTCTGTGTTTGTTAGAGAAATGGGGTGCCAGTTGGCTAAGTCAAGCTTATCCCCTTTCTTGTAGAGTCTGACAGTAAAGGCCTCATGTCCTCCTGGTAGGAGGCGCGTTTCCAACAGGCTTTGGTTAAGTGAGGCGAGCAGCAATGGGGATATATATTTGAAATATTTTTTGTAGAACTCATATGGAATGCCATCTGAGCCTGGGCATTTTTGGTTTGGCGCACTGCAAATGGCTGTCCATAATTTGTTCAGAGTAATTAAATTCATTATTTCCGGGTATCAGAAAATGGTGCAGATATGAGCTCAGTCAAGAAATTCTGCCACTTCAGCTGGCTGAATTGGTTCAGCTCAGTACAACTTGGAGTAATATTTTTGCGTTTTGATTGCCACTTTGGCCAGTGTGTCCACAATGAAATTATCTGATCTTTGCACCTGTGTGCAGGCCACGCTCTGGCGTGGTGCAAAATTTTTTCTTAAATAAATATGCGGTGCAATTGTCACCTTTAGTGATGCGTGTGGCCCTGTATTTGACACAAACCTGATGTTTGTGTTGCCTTTTGAGTGCGTTGAGGTGGGCGGCTGCCTCAGCCCACTTCCGGCCCCATGCAGGCCTGTATCCTGTAGCTGGAATGTTGGACTCCAAGTGGGCCAATTCCGCCAGAGCACACGAGATAACCGCTGATGTGGCTCGTGAGCGTCTGGAGGAGAGATGGCGATAGTGGCAGATGGTGTCCTCTTTGAAAGTTGCCCATTTGGAAATGGGGTCTGCACAAAACGGTGCAACAAACAATTTTGCCAAAGTTGCCTCTTCCACCCATGTGGAAAATCCTGGCGATGCAAGCTCGGGGGGCGGATTTTGCACCAATGTGGGGCCTTAGCAACTGTGACCAGTAGGTGGTAGGTTATTGAGACCAGTCAGTGGTCGGAGAATTCCATTTTCATTGTTTTGAAGTGGGAGATGTGGGGTTGGAATTTTGCTGGTGTTAGAATAATGTCAATGCAGGTCATGGGCCTTAATTGGCCGTTGTGGACGTGGGGACATGTCATGTTTTTGAGCAGCAGGGCATGTCACAGCAGCGCATCCATTAACCCAAGGGTGGCCTTTAGAACGCGTAGTTCTACGTGACCCTGTGGGGCGTGGGGTGAGGGAGGCCACTGGTCCGTTGGTGAGGTTAGCCAACCGTTCATGTCACCAACTAGGAAAGAATCAGGGGTAGCGGGAGGGATTTGACCGACAAGAAAAATTCCTGATGCTCATGTGCACCATTTGGGGCATAGATGTTGACGATTGCATGCACTACATCAGCCCACGAGAAGGTGATGATGAGCACTCAGCCATTTAGGAATGTTTCTGAGGATGTGAATTTGAAAAAATTATTTTTTGAATTAGCACCCCACAGTGCTTCAACCAAAAGGATAGGGATGGGAGGAGCATTGTTTTCCAAGCTTCCTTGGAACCTTGTGGACAGTGGGACTCCTGGATGGCCAGGATATCCACGGGTAAATTGTGTTGTAAAAAACTCAGTTTCCTGGCCCGGGACAGGGAGGCCTTGAGTCTGGCGATATTCAACGTCCCTAGAGTGAAGGTTTCCCCCATCGCACCTTAGGTGTGAGGGGGTAAGCCCCCAGGCCCACCAGGCCTCTTCTAGATCCCCATGGGCTTTCACAGCAGCACAGGTGTTAGCAGCAACACTATTGGAGTTTTTGTTGATTTTTGTGGAAAGAGTCGCGTTGGCTTTGGCCTTCACTTTTTGTTTTCCTGACGTCAGACGAATTTTTGCGGTGCAGATGAGTTCAGTGCACCGTCAAGTGGGTCAAAAAATATATTTTCAGTTGGGATAGGTCCCAAGTCAGTTTTGACCTGAGCTTGGGCGCAACAATTGGGTGAGATCAAATCTCCCATCGGATCCTCAGATTGAGTGGCCTGCTCAGCATGGGCTTCCCAATCTGATTGGATGATGGATTCCCAAGTTGCTTCTGCCATGAAGGTCTCCATGTCCTCCTGGCGTTGTGAGTGTGGGATAGCGGTGGTGGCCTTGGCCGCTTCCTTGGCCACAGCCCTACAGGCCTGCTTGGCCTTCTTCTGCTCCTGTGGGGAGATAGGCTTTACCAATAGGTAGCAGCCTTGTGCTCCCCATGGGAAAGCCTCCTTGGTGCTTGCGGTTGGTTTGTAGTGCGCCTCTCCACTGGCCATGGCCGCCGAGGGGTGCTCTTGGAATGTGACGCCCTCCTTGATGGGGCATGTGTGCACCTTATGGCCGAACATGTCACAGTGGGTGCAAATGGGGGGCGCGCTGTCCACGGTCACCCAGAATGGGTGGGTGGTATGCCCTGCGATATCAATAAAAGTGGAGTGCGGGTTCTGGGTTAGGTCCTTTGTGATCTCCTCAGTTGGGGTCAGAACTGCGATGGCTTTGCCAGTGCACAGGTGTGGCATCAGCGTGAAGCGTTGCATTTTGAAAGATTGTATTTTGCCATATATGGCGAGACCATCTTTCATGTGTTGTTCCAAAATGTCACGTTTTACTGTAGTAGGCAAAAAGTCAAACGTGAGAAAAATTTGGTTTAATTTTGTCCATCTGGTGCATTTGGTTTTGATGACCCATTGCCCTTTGGGGAGGTTGACCACTATGCGCACCGCTGCAGCCTCGTCTGCTGCTTTTTTGCTTTTAAAACCTAGGTCCAGCCAACCGTGCGACATGGAGTGAGGTGCAATGTACACCGCGGTCGGGAAAACTTTGTGTACATCTTCACAAAATTTTTATAAGGCCGTTTTTTGGATGTCCAGATATACATGGACTCCGAATTCCACCAACGAAAGTGGCTGGGAGTGTGGCGTGTTGATGTACTGGTTGCATCGTGCTTGCCACGCGAGTATCTCTGGGGAAATTGTGGCCGCCAGTTTTTAAGATTTTTGTCTATTCCTCTGGATTCTCCGGGGCGTTTTTGAACGTTGGAGGCCGCAAGCCTTCCACCTGCTCCTCTTACCTTGCTTGCCCAACTGCTCCCTGACATGGGCGCAGACTAATCTCCTCTGTGAGATTATCAAACTAGATTCAGTCTTGAATTGAATAGGTTGCAATAGTGATTGCAACGAGAAAGGAAAGTTATAGAATTGTGTTACTAAAAGTGATAGTAATGGGAAAGAAAAGCTTTGGGTTATTACATACATTTATCCCCAATTTTGCTCAGCTCAGTGAGCTAATCATATGCTTCTTGTCCAAAAAACACTCCTTTCCATTTGGGAGCTGAATAAAAGGCTGCATTTAAAAACGCTAAAAAAGTTGCTGCAGCAACGGCACATCCTACTCCACCACAACTATGATAAAACCTTCATGCTGTTTACTGATGCCTCCGACTATGATGTTGGAGCATCTTGGCTCAATTGGACGAGCATGGGGTTACCATCCCGTTTCTTACTTCATCAAGATGCTTTCCAAGTTAGAACGCGACTATAGAGTCACTGAGAAGAAGTGCCTTTCCATCTTGCTTGCTGTCAAACTTTATACATCCCTCTCATATAGTGGACCTCCTTTAAAGTGGTTACTCACCACGCCTCTTTGAAGTGGTTACAGAATATGAAAGATCCCACTGGGCGGTTGTCAAGCTGGCTTTTGAAGCTCCAGAACTATTATATGACTATTGAACACTGGGCTGGGACGCACAACATGAATGTCAATGGATTGACCTGTCTGCCAGTTCTTCACATAGACAATAGTGAAGTGGAGAGGCTACATGACCTCATAATGACCCCTGACGTTTGGGTGTATGAAGATAACCCCATTTAGAAGATGCTAGATCGACACTTCAATAACACTAGGGTGGAAAGTGGGAAAATATACAAGAAAGTAGGAGTAAATTGGTTGTCCTATCTCCGGCCATCAGAGCGAGTACCTGTCATTATAGAGTCTCACGCCATTTTAGGGCATAGCGGAGTGCAGAAAACCTATGAGTGGGTGAAATAACGCTACTACTGGGAGGGAGTTATGGAGACCATAATTGAAGTCTGGACGCCTTTCTGATATGCAAAAAGCAATCCAGCTCTAAAACCAGTATCAATATCAACCTTCCGCTCCTCAACAGCCCTTCCACACAATAAGCCTAGATGTGGTTGGCTCTCTACCCCAAACTATGGGAGTACATCAATATATATTGGTATGTATTGACCACTTTACCAAATGTGTTTAGGCTGTGGCTCTTCCAACTCAGACGGCCAAATCCACTGCTACTTTCCTCCACCAGTACATTTTCACTCGTCATTGTTTCCCCCAGGTTCTTCTCTGTGACAATGAAAAAACTTCATCTTCAGAGTGGTCAAGTTTCTAGCCACTTCTATGGGAACCCAGCAACTTTTCTAGACTCCTTAAAACTCTTCCACCAATGGTGCTGTTGAAAGATCTAATGGAACCTTGGTCTCTATCTTAAGAAAGATGGCTACTTTAGACTTTATTCACTGGGATCTATATCTACCCAGTGCTATCATGTCCTACCGTATCAGTTACCACCTGATCCTTAAGTTGTCTCCATTCCATGTGTTGTATGGCCAAGAACTCGGGGTGCCTGCTTTACTAGCAAAAATGTTTTCTCAGCTAGGACTGATGATCCAGATCAGGCCATGAAGAAGTTGGCGCAGCACATCATCCAGTTACAGTCTGAAGCGATGACTAATTTAGCAAAAACTATCACTAAAGAGGGCCAAGCTGCCAATGAGCTCCAGCCATCTCTCCCTTCCTTCCAAGTGTCAGACTTGGTACTCTACTATCATAACCATATAATGACTAGAAGTTAAAATCTTGGGTCCATCTGGGTAGGGCTTTTCTTTATCACCTATAAGTGAGGGGATGAGTATTCCATTTAATCCTTGCTTCTGGAGTTACCATTAACCATGTGAATGAACAGTTCTTGCAACATTATTCCCCCCTACCATAATTGAAGGGTGTAATGTTATCTAATTACAAGTCTGATGTATTAATAAGTGTGGTTTAAAGGTAGATAATGGAAATTTTGGCCAAAAGGCCAGGTCTATTCCCAGTGGAACCCCTCAATTTAGGGTAACACTTTTAAGAAACTTTTCGGGCAAATAGCATGAGTTTAGGCAGTTAGATCACACCAATTACATGGAAGAATCAGGGGAGTCTGTCCGAGGTTCCTCCCCTTCCCACCTATAGGTTACTACAAACACCCAAGTGGAGACCACTCCCTTTTATAGGATTGGAGGGTGTCCCACAAGGTGCAATAATTTACTAGCCAACTACTGGGTAAAATAAAAAATCCTTATCTCACAGATTTGTCCTACCTTCAATCGACCCTCCATCAGCCATTCCATCAAAGCAAGACAAGTCTCAAGAGCTCTGATAGGGCAAATACCCATATTCCCTAAGTCAGACATTTCTAGCCTAATTTGAACTTTGAGCCTCGACCAATAAATAATTAGCATTGATATATTGAAAAAGTTTGCTTTTTATCACCTAACTGCAACTTAATAAAAAACTTACAAAAACCATTATTATTAATTTAATTCTAAAAGGCATTAAAATTTTAGTTATAGGTGGTCTGCAAAATCCCTGAGTCAATTATTCCATCAGTGAGAATATTACTTCTCCTACGGAAATATTGTTGAAATTTAGGTGCAAAACTCACTAGCAAGCATAATAAACGCCTAGAATCCAACATTTAATGAAAAAGTGTAAAACTTGAGTATATGAGTAAAGCTGCCTTTGTGTGGCATGTTTTTAGTTTATTAAAAACCAGTTTAGCAGTCATATAAATAGTTCATGCCGTTCTTCTAAACGAAAGAATAGCCATCATTCTATTTTACATTAAATCATTATAAACTGTTTTAGTAGGTAATAATGCAAAAAAGACCTAAATGACCTACTTTATTTACAGAGGTTTCATTTTTTGTTTACTTCCATCTTATCTAACTGAGGCAGAATTCTTGCATGTTGATAATGAACTCAGGTATTCTAACTTTTTTTAGAAAAAGTTGTACTTTCTTGGATTAGTTTGATGTCTACCATGCCAAGTCAATAGAAGACTTCCTCCGGATGTCAATGTTGCTCTTTGAACTTTTTTTAAAACTTTAAATAACATCCAAGTATAATAAAATGCAGCAGATATTAAATTTGCCCAGTATTTTTTCCAAGGCTTACTGAAAGGTGGAGGGGTATTGCACAACCTTCATGGCAGCTTGGTGGGTGGTTATAGGCATTAGGATGTGATCATGGCGCATTTTTCCTGCTCTACATTTAAAACAACCTGTCAATAACAAGAAATAAAAACCATGGTTAAGTATTCTTTATCTATGCAAGCAGTCCAGCGCATTAATATTTAATATTAGGTAAAATGAGCCCTTTTTATTTTAACATCTTTTTGCTTCCTATAGAATTACCACATTGGACCCATAAATATTTATTTTATATATAAAATGGGTGATGATAAAAGGCTCTTTAAAGGCATTAGCATCTCTACTTATACCAACAAGTTTAATTTTCTTGAAATTTATTTGTTGCCTTTGATTATTCTTTAGGTCAGAGTAAAATCAGCGTATGATTTCCTCTGTCAATATGGCGTAGAACATCATGGGAGTAATAAATGTTACAACCATATTTAGTGAAGGTTATTTTATATCTATTAATAAGGAGATTACTTAGTTTTTTATTCTGTTGTATCTGAAAGTCTCACATATAATTAGTGATCAGATAGCTTTTCAGTTCTCTCCCTTTAAACCAAGTTTGTCCAGGTTGCCAAAATCATGTATACCCTTTAATTTCTTAAAAAATTATATGAACGAATTTGATAGTATGATGCCACTTTATCTGAATGAGAAGATTTATAAGCCAATTGCATCTTAATTTATCCTTAAGTCTAGAAGATTGTACTGAAGTACAGTGTCAGGTTTCAACATAGATCAGCAATTTTTAAAAAATCTTGATATAGTCCAAGGGGATATGTTGGAATGATTTACATCCAACTATGATTTGATGAGCTGCTGAGATGTTTAGACTTTAATTTTCATTAATGAGGTGCCTTTTGATTCTGTAATCTGGTTTGGCAATCTCTTGGTGTGAATATATACTTTTTTAGCCAATCATTACTATGCCATACTCAAAAGTGATGTTATCATATAACTGACTAAGCGCTCAGGGGCTACTATTCTTCCTTTAGTAGTATAGCAAAATGTTCTATCTAAGGATTTCTAAGGTGTTTTCCTAAAGTCAGTCCTAGTTATATACGTCCTCATAAAAGAGGCTCTAAGTAGGATAATATAATTCATGTTTGGTTAATTGCTGGATAGGGAAGATACTAGTTAGGAGCTAAAAAGCATCATCAAAGAACTATAAACCCTTAATGAGGTAGTTTAATTGGGCCTCACTGTTCCTTTACTCTTGCTGTAGTCAGTTTGGAACAAGCCCGAGTTTTACTAGGCAGATGAAATATATTCATTAGAGCAAAAAAGTCCATTATTGCTGAATATTGAGCTTATTTAAACTAATAATAATGTAGGTACAATCAAAGTAGTAAACGTTGGTAAAACTTATTAAATTAATTTTGAAAGTATTAGGTTGGCCTAGATACGTTTTCATGTCTTCAGAGTTTAGGGCTGGGTTTCTATGACGCCATTGTAGGAAAGCCATGTTGCCACTATTTAACTTTGTTATATAGTAGTGACTTGAATTTCTTGCTGTTAATTTTTATTGAAAGTAGGGAATATACTGTTTTTATTGCTAGTTCAGCTACTCTGTCCTTCTGCAAACAGTTTCTACAGCTAATAAATAATTTGCAAACACTTTATTAAAAGCCATCAGTGGATCAGAAGGGTTTACTTTTAATAATTTCTGAACCATTGAGAATAGTTGTTTTATTCATGAATAGATGGATCTTGTTTGTTGATGGAAGTAGAATGTCCCCTTTAATACTATATCCATGCTTTTCTTGACTCTTCTATCAGTTTGTAGCTTCATGAAATTTACTTTTGATTTGAACACACTAGTGGAACTTTAATTAGTGCTGTGTCCTTTTTTCTACTAATGTGGCAGTTGATAAAAATATGTTTTTTTGTGAGAGGATCATTTGCCCTATTAAATCCTTTTCTGGGTAGTTGGGTCCAAGACAAAGTTCTCAATAATTTTGTAACTTTTGTTTGGCAACTAAAAAGTGGATTTGTGGCGGTAAAGATAGACACAAATTGTACTATGATTCTTCTTGATTCAAATCAGGTTGCAATACAATATATAGACCATTGTAAGACTTGCAGGTGCAGTGAAGAAAAGTTCGAGACTCAAAATATTTAAAACTAGATCCATAAAGCATTTAAATCTAAAAGTGAAAGCTATAAAAACATGTCAGTCTAAAAGTTCTTGAAAGAAAAGTTGAAGGAAAAGAATTTTAGGTCATTATTTCCATTCCTCCATTTTTTTGGAATGATATATTTGAGTATAAGTTAATTCATTACATCTTCACTTATTTTATCATTGTCAGCTTTTAGCTTTCAAGAACCAAAATTATTGACTTGGGTAGATTGATTTTTTACATCCCCATGATGATAAAAACATCCCCAAGAAGGTTTAAATGCTACTCATCTTATCAAGTCTAAAAAAACTAACTTAGTTGACAATAAATTGCTATATTTATCACTTAGCCAGTGAGTCTACATAGATCCTAATTGACTATGAAAATTGATAACATGAGTATTGGTAATAAAATGACCTTGGGACATCAAGCCTTATGATCTGAGGTCTCCAGAGCAGCTTGATCTGTGGTTATCAGAGCATCGCACTTGTGATCGCTGGAGTGTCTGTTTGTTATAAAGTCTCTGGTGTAAGTAGTGGAACTAGTTGAGCTGATAAGTTTGCGCAAGCAACGGCTCTTTGTCTTCGAAACTACCTTTTCAAAGAGGTTTCACGTGGATTGGTAAAAGTTTACTGGAGTCTTTATTATCTGGTCTTGTCTGTATCAACAAAGGATATCCTTGATCTACTTAATTCTGGTCCATAATGCCATCAAGATGGTGGTGCTTTTCCTTAAATTAGTTTTCTTCTTGTTCAATTTTTAGTTAGATGTAATAAGTTAGACTATGATTATTTGTTTATTTAAGTAGGCTTTTACCTTTTTCCCTTATTTTAGGACCTGCTTCTGAAAAAAGTCAATTTCTCAGTATAAGGTGTTATCATAGATATTTGCTTCAACTATATCTCTTTTTAAGGGCAACAAGGCTTTGGCGGCTTGTTATTAAGTTTCTTACTAGTTCTTGGACTTGGTGATCGTGGAATAGTAGAATAACAAATATTCTGTCCTATACAGATGTTATAGAGATGCTGAGTTGGCTAATAAAGCTTTAAGTTTGTTAGTGAGCTTCTTGGTCTGGCTTTATAATGTTTTTGTGACACTTTGCTTTATAATGAAGATAATTTTCCAATTGAGTGCAGTTTTGATTGATGTCAGGAACTCATTGGTGCATTATCCTCTATTATTATCAATTAACAGCAACGCAAACCAGAATGGTATTCCGCTGATCTGCAAAATCTTCTATTTTATGTCTTTCATGCTTCTGACGCTATTATTGGATGACTGCTTGTATTTCAAGGACGGTGCTATACAACCGCTTCGCCAAAGTTTATTTATCCTGTCTTTAAATCTCTATAAAAGCATTTAACCTGCCTATCTCATAAATTGTTTGTGATTTGTAACATCATCAAATTTTATTTGAAGTATTATATCTATTTTAATATTATTTCAGCTAATTATTTTAGGTATTGAGACTAGTGACTATAATGGTGATTGACATTCATGAAACAGCTAGTATCCTCAAAATATGTCTTGATATTTATACTATAAAAGCTCAATTGCTCTTTATTTTATAAGTGGTGAGAATGTAATCCCATATGTCACTCAATAACTTCCTCAATCTGCGCATTAAAGACACTAGGATCTGATCTAAGGCTTGAGACTTGAGCGGTAAGGAGGGATATCTCAATAAGAGAGGATTTAGTTTCCTCATTATTAAACTAATGAGTTGAGTAGTCTTTTACATCTTTGCCTTGATTCATTGGTCATTTAAACATTTTTTATTAAATTCTATGGCAAAGCGGTTCAGTTTTTGGTATATTTTCAGAATTTTTTTTTATTTTTTTTTCTAAAGCCCCTGTATTGAATATAAAATGTTAAATTTACACAGGGGCGTCATTTTTATTGTAAGTCACAAGTTCTATATAATAAACATTTTGTTTCTGTGCTGTGACAGATTACCTTTTAAAACATTTTGATCAAAAATGACTTTCAAAAATATATGGATTACCACATTATAGTATCAGTCATTATTTCTGATCTATTATTATTTATAGTTTTTTGTACCCTAATTTCACTGTAGTATTAGTCATACTGCCAATTAAAGAGAAGACGTTGTCTTTACGGTGTATTGAGGCTTGTAACATGCTTATTAAAAACAAAAGTCCCTTTTTCCTATATTTTTCATATCTTTATCATATACTCTTAGAGCTTACAGAGAGCTCAATGGCTTAAAGGCAATATTAAAATAGCGTTTTTGACAATTTATTTTACTGGAAAATATTTTAAAAAGTCAGATAAGAATAGAGAAATGTGCTTTGACATTATAATTTATATTTGATTGGCTTAATATAAGCTGATACAAAGGAGAGTTGCCATTTGTAACAAAACCAATACAAAAAGAGTTTTATTTCAGAGCGAGGCTAAGTGCAATTTGATAGTAAAATTCATGATAAAAGTATAATAAGCATGGGGCAAGTATAAGAAATTTTAGAATGATTATAAAAGTATGAAACAGTGCTGGGATAGTATAACTGATACCAAATTAATGCTTGAATTGTTGTCAGTGTGGCAAAGTGGTTTCCATTTCAGGTATCTATATAAATCATTATTTGGGTACTAATTTAGGATAAATGAGTTGTCTCCTATGTATAAATAAACATTTATTATCAGTAATATTATTTTGTTTTACAGAATTAAAATTTAAAAATTAGTAAACATCAGATTAAGTAGAAGAAAAACTTCCTATTTTAACTATAAATATTAACCAATAAGGGTATAATTATTAATAATTATATGATTGGTATGCTGAGGATAAGTTCACTGGGATATAGCACTGATTTACATGCTTTTAAGTCTCCAATATAAGGTTTTCAAGTTAGGGTAAGATGTACATTTATGTAAGACAAAGAAAGGCTTTAATCCGCGGGCCATGCCACTTCAAAGATTGAGGAAATGAGACAACCCTGAAAAGAGCAATGGATGGAGATGCTCCCCCTGTCTGAACCCTTACAGATGCCAAAAATGAACTACTCCTAATCCCAGAATCTCCTACAATCCATCAATATTCACATGCAAAAAGATTAAGTATGTTTGCACTGAATTGAGAGATATGGGCAAAGTATATAGAACAAGCAATATTCTTATCAGAAATAAGATCCAACCAGGGGTATTGAAGTACTCAATAAAATTCATACCCAGAGCAGACTCTGGTGAATATTATACATAAAGTATTTTATAAAAGGAATTTTGGTAAAAGGTATTTGAGCAAGGTTTTGTCAAGTTGATAAGTTTTGAGGTGGAAAAGCAAAATATAACGTTCTAAATACTCAAGTGAACTCATAAAAATAGTGCTGGACCACTAAATCATTTATTATTTCTTGCCCTTCTTATCCCATTAACTAGTATAAAACAAACAGCATATTGATGATAGTGTGTTGGTCATTGTTAAATTTACAATGTATTTTTAAAGCTCCAAATTTCCCTATTTAATTATATATAAATAACAAAAAAGCTCCAGATAAGCATCTAATAAAGCCAAAGTAGGGTTCTAAATGTTAACACAAGCTATGGTGTTGATGGCGGTCAAAAATATTGACTGATCTAGTTGCCAAGAGCTTTAAAAAAGGAAACAAAAGGCTACATTTTAATTATATAGTGCAAAACTCGCAGACGCTCTCCCCATACTTACACTTACATACATCTGGTATGGCTGTATCATTAAGTATATGTTTGTGATTGTTGATCTGTAGGTATCCCAACTTAAACTTAGTGTTCTTTTGTCACGTCATTAACCTGACAACTAATCCAATGATATAACAGTATGGTCATTATGTGGTCTCAATACCTTATAGTTTGAGACTGTTTGTCATGGAGTGTGCCAATAAAAATAAACCAGCCTGGAACTCTGGATGGGTGATCACCCAGAACACCAGACAGAAAACTCAGGTACAGCCAATTCATAATGAAAGATGAAACAGGGGAAATTCAGTTATGAGGTTTAGCCAGGGATTCAGAAAATTGGAAGTCATCGCCATTAACTATCCAGTAAAACTCTTAAATTCAGAAATCTGGGGTTTTAAAAAAACTCATAAATATACTAGAATGGCAGAAAGGAATAAAGGGAGAAAAAGCAGTACATTTTGCAGACTGATGCCCTATATGTTCATTAAATGGGGAACTGAAACTAAGCACACCACTTTCAAGAATATCTTGTGACTCAATCATGATAGATCACCCTTCTAAATAATTGCCAATTCCAACTCAGATCCGACCTGACCAGTCAAATTAGTATCAAATTTGCTGGTGATAATATTCATTACACTGCAACTGCGCTTTTCGCAACGGTGACAATTCCTCTAGTGCACAGCTGGTTGTGCCCATGACCAGGACACATATGGCTGGTTCCATTTGGTATGGAAGGGGTTTGTTGCGCCCATACCTGAAGTGGATGCACTCATTCATAATACCAAAGGCTGGGGAGAGCTGATGGGGATTTTTAATCCAATGATGATTTACTCAATTTAATGTCTCCCACACCAATTTAATGGTTCAAGTGGAACTCAAACCAATGGAGAGTTCTTCTTGGGGAAAAGTGCTATTCACCTTATGTAGGCGATGACCTCTAACTACCGCCACCTCCTGACGCACCTTCTGAAACTTTGTCCACCAACTCTAGGGTTGTGAACAGAGGCAGAAGAGGCAGGATCTACAAGGTATACGCCATTACACCTCATTTACCACCTGGAAAAATCACCCAGTTGATGAGAGGGATGGCTGAAGCTACTTTCTTTTTTTGTCTGAAATGGAAATTCCCGCAGTCTAGCTGCAGGGGTTGTTACCTAAGGGTTATATTACCCTTACTTGTTGAACTGAGGTTGCAACAACACTATGAACCTGAGAAAGCGTGTCATGTTTTGCGCCTTGGTTAATTTTTTTCCAAGAGGTGGCAACCTTATGAGGAGGAGCAGTGAGCCACCGTATGGGCGGTGTGGAAGGTCTCTTGAAAATTGTGGCAATTCACACAATTGCAGGCAATCACCCAGTTGTTTTCATTAGAAAAAATCATTTTCAGGACATTAAGTATTTTAATTAGTAGCATGATTTACGCAATTCTAGAATGGCATCCAACTTCACCCCTATGAACCCTCAATCACCATGTGTTCTGGGTCAGCAGGTGCCTTTCCCTGAAATAGGAACAACTGGGAAGCGGGGAAGACTGGGTTCTGCTTTCAGAGCGCAGGAAAGCCAACTGGAAGGCCCCATTGCCTAAAATCTCCACCATTATGTGAGGACCAAAATGCTTGCTTGAAAAATTTCAAGAGGAGACCTTCAAATGCAGGTGTCGCATAACCAGCATCACATGCTAACCCACAATAATCTCATGGGCAGGAAGATGTTCCCAATACTCAAACCATTTTTAATTACTTAACACTTTTGACAGGTGCTCCTGAACAAGAGATTGGGTGCCCCAGTTCTGCTTCAGCTGCTCTTCTGTGGTAGGGGCTTCAGGGCATAAAAAGGACCAATAACGAATGATGGCTTATATCCTAGGGTAGCTCTCATAAGGGAGAACCCTTTCAATGAATGAGTGGCGTTGTTGTATGAAAACTTCGCCATGAGAAGATTGGCAGCCCAAGTATTCTGTGCATCAGAGGAATAACAGCTGAAGTACTGTTTTATGATTTGGTTGACCCTCTCCATCTGCATGTCTGACAGGGATTAATATGCCATGGACTGGAATGTCTGAATCTTCAAAATAGCTAAAATATATTATTTAAAACTGAGCTATAAATTGCGGCTCCCATTCACTAACCACCTCCTGGGGTATCTCAAACAGCGAGAAAACATGGGGGAAAACTGGACCACCTCATTAGAAGTGATGGTGGACATACAATGAATAAAGAGGGAGAATTTGGTAAAGCGGTCCATAAGCACCATAATTGTGTGAGCCCATTGTAACAGGGAGCTCAAAAATAAAGTCAATGGACAATAAAGTCCACGGTCCCTGTGCCTGCTACAGGGGATGCAGGAGACCATTTATTGGGCTTTTCCCCAATGTGAAAGAAGCATCGACTTTGTTCTAAAATAAATCTTATTTAATTCCTCACCTATTTATATTTATACAATAGTTTATTTATCTACGCTTTGTTGGGCTGAAGTCAAAAAATTATTATTACCTTTAGGCCGCTAATCTGTTTGTCAATGTTATGTTGGGCTAAAGTCCCAAAAATTATAAATAACTATAGAATAGCTGGCATCAACCAATCCCCATTTACCACATCAAACATTCAAATAAAATTTTTGGGAGAAATCACCTCAACAACCCTGTTTTGACCAGATTAGGAGGTTCTCCCTATCTTAGCCTTGCCCCTAATTTCCCTGGAACTATCAAAGTGTTATAAGGATATGAAACAAAAAACCTCTTTTATTTTTAAGTTTATTTTCCTAGTTAAATATTTAGTGATTTTTGCCTTGGTACAGCTAATATTCCAAGTGGCCTTCCTCAACGACGTTTTTTCTGCCTAAAGATTGCCTATAGAGAGAAAGTCTTCTAGGTGATTTCTCTAGGCTACCAACAACTACTGTCATGTAGTTTTTGATGGACTTGCCTATAAAATACTTATAAAATTCCAACACTGTTGCTCCCTGACAGGTCCCTTACAAGGCTACCTGGTGAAACTATACCTTCACGTAAGCAATACCAGCAACAAAAGAAAATGAGTGTATGCTGATTGGAACACTCTAAGTTTAATGACAGAATGGAGACAGGTAAGAGAGATCCCATCCACCTTCATTATGAGTTGTTCCTACTCTTGGGGTTTAACTTATCTAGAACATACCAAATGTCATAGATATCAAGACAGTATGAACCATGGGTGCCTTGAAACAATGACAAACGTCATGAAGAAGGTGAGAAGTGAAAAATGGATGTGCGAAGTTCAATGGTGTGCAAATCAACTTGAATGCATTAGGGATTATGCTGAAGAGTCCACTAAAGAATTGAAAAAGTTGACCACGAACCAAATAATTACCAAGTGTATGATGAAGGAATTGATATGATCTATGACGCTATAAATTAGTATACTTTTACTCCATGATAGAACTACTTTTAAAGCATTGATGATAACTATAACAGCTATCTAAGAAGAAAGCTGTGATAAGTTAATAGAACCTGGGCTTATTCCTGCTATAAAATGGATGTTACCAACGCCAAAGTCCAAGTATATGCCAAGTTGATTTTTTATATGAGCGAGAACGACTTAATGAGCCAATTGGAGCATCTAAAGCAAATGATTAACTCACCACTTTGGTTCCCAATGCTCCCCGCTGTTCTGGCGATGAAATTGAAATAACCAATCTAAAATCCTTGGCACTATCCTCATTTGCCAGCGTTGATGCTTCTCTCTTTTTCCCCGATGAAACAACCAAAAAATGCCTCAGCGCTCCTTCCATTCCTCTGTGCCAAAGTCCCCAATTCTCTAGCGATGAATTAGAAATAACTAAATCAAAACCATTAATGCCAATTTTATTTAACAGTGCTAAAGCACCCCGCTGTTTTGCTGATGAAACATCCAACCCAAACTCTTAAGCGACCATTCAATTCCTCTGTGCCATTGCGCCTCATCGTTCCAAAACTGAAATTGTGGCCATAAAGCCTTCCAAATAAATCTTAACTTTAATTTGGCAGCAGCACCAGAATCCATGAATGGACCAAATGAAAATGCTACTCCAGCTGACTGCCTCGCTGCCATGTTTACTGACGTCAAAACTTAAAGTTGCTTGGCAAGGTAGAAAAACCAAATGATTAGGCGCCAAACTTATTCTCCTTGTCTGAGGTGACTAAAAATCTTGACAACTCCTTGGGTTAGTCAAGCCAAATGCCCTCAATGCTAACGCGCACTCTCCCAAATTTATATTTATACCACAGCAGCTTCTAAAACCGCCCTTGCGGCACAGAATAATAACTGAGCCTCCACCTCTGAGGTGTGTTTCCTTACTGGACCTTGAAAGATAAAATAACCTGCTTAAACCAGTTGAGCCAAGGGTCACTAAAATTGATTTCCTCCCCTTGATGAGATTCTCCGCAGATCAGGTGAGTTGCTTGGCCCAGTTGATTCAAATGTCCCAATCTAACCACATCTAATTACTAATTTTACTAGTTCTATCTCATTCCATTTAAAAATTTTGTTTTTACTGACATGTTAGATTTCTCACTTATCACAAAAAAATCAAAACATCCTGACCCAACCAATTTTAAGGATCAAATGATTTTTTCTATGCACAGGCGATTCCCTTCAGTAAACACCAACTGCTGACCTGGTGGTTAAACCTCAAAGTTTCCCTAATAGGGCCCGCTACATAAGATTAGGATAGGCTTTGATGATCCACAATGTCTCACTGATTCAAACATGAATCCCTACGTTCTAGCCATTACTTATGGTCACCAGCTTCATATAAAAGATAAACTGCCCAATTTGATTTTTGGGACAAACTTAATCAAGAATCTTGTCCCTAGCAAAACATGATAGGTTTTAGACATGATGCTCCAGGCCATGTTAGAAATTGCCTTATTCAACCCAGGCAATGCAACTGCCCACCAGATGAGGCTTGGAGGGTAGTTTCAGTATTTTCTAATGAGAGGGAAGCCTCAACTTTGGGTTCCCAAATTGCCTCTTATTTTTAATCCTCGCCTGATTATATAAACACGATAGTTTATTAGTTATGCTTTGTCTAGCCAAAGGCCTTAAAATATTATTAACTTTAAGATGCTATTCTGTCAATCATGCTATATTGGGCTGAAGGCCAAAAATGATGATTAGCTTTGAAATAGCTGGCATCAACCAATACCTATTGACCACGTTAAACATTTTTTAAAAGGAACTGGGAAAATCTCCTTGACAACCCTGTTCTGACTATCTTAGGCGATTCCTCCATATTCTCACCTAGTACCTATTACCCCATAGCACTATTAAAGTGTTAGAAGGTATGATTTAAATAGCCACTTTTAGTTTTTGGGTTTTTTTGCATAGCTAAATTTAACTCGTGATTTTTACCTTGGTAAAGCTAAGCTAACAAGTGATATGCTTAGATGATGCCTTTTCTATCGATTTATTGCCCTAGAGAGAGAAAGTCTTAAAGCATATAACTTGTGCATTAACGACTAATAATGTAGCCTTAAAAGGACCCACCTTGAATTATTTTAAAAAGTCTAGCACAAGCCTTCCCAATCAATCTAACATAGCATGCACATATATCATGCAATTGGTAATCTACACTGGCATATCCTTAAAGATGCCAGGCCAGATAACATTCACCTAATCAGATCAAGATACCTCTTGTGCCTAGGGTGACCCACTTCTGAGGGGATCATGGTGAGCTGTGATTACGTCCTTCCAGAGTTTGGAGGCACCCACACCTGGTCACAGAACATAAGCTGACCCTTCATTACTGGATAATGAGTGTGCTTGTGCCCAGCACACCCAACTGGTCAAAAAGAGAAACTCCTCCACAGAGGAGGTTTGACCTGCCAGCACCCAAAATCAATGTCACGTCCTGCGCCCAGTTAGTAGTCAAAACTGCAAAAGGAGTAATGGTGAGAATCTGGGTGAAGGGGATCACCTTTGTCAACTCCTGCGTCTCCTCGTCCATCAGACTTTAAGTAGATTTGTGACTCAGCAAATCATGGAGAATGATTAAAGCCCCATTTATGAACTTGTACTTTATAATTAAAGCTTTACAAGTCATGGAGTGTCTGAGCTTGCTTGTGCGCCAACTTCAGCTTTTTTAAGAAGCATATCAGATCCTGGTAATCTGTCTGAAAAATTCCCTTCATATGGCGCCCCCTGAAGAAGGTACTTTAAGTGAGCCAGCGACCACGCAACAGCAGTCAACTCCTTATTGTAAATGGCCTAGGCTTGTTAGATAAAATGAAATTGCACAAAATTTATGCTACTGGGTGTTCCACCCCATCATGCGATTGAAGCATCACAGCTCCTATGGCAGCTTATGAGTCGTTGTACGCTACAATAAAATGGTTCAATGGGGTTGGCTTGGCGGAGAATGTGAGGTGCCATGAACACCTCCTTGATTGCATTAAACGCCCGTTGGCACTCCTCATTCCATTGGAACAAAACATTATTTCCTGTCAAAGGATGCAGCATGGCGGCCAGCTGTGAGAGGGTGGGGAGATTTTTAATAATATGATGATATACATGTAGCTCTACAACTGCTTCTGGGTGGTGAGTTGGACCACATTAGGATTGCCTTGAGTTTGCTGGGAGGAATTGCGTAACAGTCTATCAGGACCAAGTTCCCCTAAGAAGGTAACCTTCATGAAGAACTTGAACTTGGAAGGTACTACATAGAGGTAAGACTTGTGTATGCCGCCAGCACCTCCTCCAGGTCATTCCCATACTTCTCAGTAATAAGGGAATGCAAAAGGATATCATCAATATATGCCGCCGCACAGGCAGACCAAAGGTCTGCGAGCATGTTACCAATCATCTGCTAAAATTTGGCCAGAGCATTTTTAAAGCTGAAAGCCATCACGCAGAACTGGAAGATTCCTCTTCTGGTACAAACTGCTGTAAGTCTCTCCTAGCCTTCCACTAACCAACTCTGGTTGAACACATTCTTGAGAATGAGCTTCAAGAATGCTTAGGTTTTTGCAATTGCCTGGCTAATTGTCAGTTTGATAAGAAAGAGATAGGGATCGTGAACAATAATATTATTTAAAAGCCCATGATCCATGCAGGGGTTCAACGTGCCAAGGGCCTTCTAAGCAAAAAACAATGAGCGAAGTGATTAAGAGGTGGCCTTAAAAGGCAAGCACTTTGTGAGCATGTCATTTTCTACTTCTCTAGGGCTTTGTTTTCCTGATCCATATAAGGGTACATGGTACAGTTGATATTGATTACATTTACTATCAGAAAGAAGTCCAGATCATACTCATAGTGTGAAGGAAGATGATTGCTATTTTAATATAAAAAATTACCTGGTACTGGGCTATGATGAAAGGGAAATCCGCCAGCAGCGTTGTGGGAAGGAGTTGAAACAATTAATCCCACCCCTCCCACAGTGAAAAGGTATTAATAAGTGGAAAGTAGCCATATGCGTAAAGATTCACTAATGATAAAATGTTGGGCTCCAGGTAAATACTAACCTGTTGCCACCGCCACCACCCACCTCAAGGATATTGGGGAATAACAAGTCCAGCAGAGCGGTGAACTGATCACAGAACTCATACCCATGTACCAAGAATTGTATGGGGTTTCTCACTGCATAACATATCATCAAGTTCAATGACACACTTGTATACTGAAGACATGATGTTGAGACCCAGACCAAGATCTGAAGTGATCTGCATAACTCATGAATTTCCTGCTTCTCCCATATCCAGGAGAGCCTCCACAGATATCACATGAGAGCCCAACGGGTTCTTTAAAGGTAACAAAAAATATGCCCGATATTAGTCATTAGCCCCTTGTGAGACATAACCAAGTAAGGGGTATCCACCAAACTATCCCCGGGTCAACCTCAGGGGAGGAAACCATGGTCTGGCCACATGAGCCACCATCACCTCTTTCTGTTGTCTAGTTATCAAAATAGGTACCAGCAGAATCACATATATCAGATTTTCTGGCGCATCAGAATCAATCACTTGATTATTCTCACCTGGCCACAGAACAGCAGGTGGGGAGGTGGTAAAGTGGCCGCAGGGACAAACAACATCCCCACGCTTGCAACCCATCCAAGTTGGCTGAACCGTGGAGAGCAATAGTGCCTAATTAATATACATGTGGTATGTAAGGAAACCTTATCGCTGTCTGGGTTAGGAGATACTCCCTAGCTGGGGTGAAAACACGATCAAAAGAATGGGGCATCTATTTGAAACCCAAATCCAACACAGCATCCCTCTTACTGAGACGTGTGGAGAAGGACCAAAACTAAGGTCGCTCCATTATGTCATGGAGTGTGCTGATAATAATTAAAATTGGGCTAGAACTCCAGGTGGGTGAGCTCCAAGAACACCATCCAGAATAATTCAGCACAGCCATCTATATTAATGGATGAAACAGGAGAAAGGCAGTCATTAGGAACAGCCTGGGATTTCCAAAATTGGAAATTAATGACATGAACTATTTAGCAGAACTCTTAAATTTACCAATAAACCTGGATTTTTTTGGGTTTTTATTTAAATTAAAAATTATGGAAAGGAAAAAATGGAGTGACAGCGGTACCTGTTAGGTATTACTGCTCTAAGCTCTAGGTGGTTTGACCAACCATTTTTTTGTGATAAATATAAAATGAGTATTTTTATCTAATAATTAGACATAGGGTTTATTTCATTTATATAAAGTGCTCAGCGCGTGGCCTATACTTTATAGGGAGTCGCCAAAAATGTATTTTATTAAATTTTATCCTTTGGCTTGGCGCTATAAGCTGTACTGAGTGCTATGGAGGATCAAATCCTTAAACTTTACCGGTGCAATATCTGAGACTATTAAGTTTAATAATACTATTCTCTCATATCCTCTGTGCCAGCATAAGATGATTAATCAGGAGGATTCCTATTTCTACTATGTCCATTTGCCAGCGTCTCAACCACAGTCAGTTGATTGTGAATATTATGGAAGTATCTTGAGAGCTTGTGATTTGCTCCCTAATTCCAATTCAAATACTTACTCCTCCAACCATCTAGTACTAAAAAAATACTTACTCCTCCAGTCTACCACTTTTATGTGTATCCTAATAAACATAAAATGTACGATTAGAAACGCTAGTGGAATTGGGCATATCTCATAGGGATATCAAGGGAAAGGGATCCTTTTTCCTTTGTTGGAGAAATCCTCAGCAAAGAAGACAACCCTCAGTGAGCTGTAAAGCTTCTTTTAGTACTTAATACCACATTTTGCTTCTTTTAATTTTAAATAAAGATCTATTTACTAAAAAAGTTTTCTCTTTACAAGTTTGCCAAGGTCTTTATTCTCTTAAAAACCTTTTAGTTTTTATTGTAAATACCTGTGCACAGAAATTCGTCACCTTAGCGCCAATTTAAACATTGTATTTTTCACTATAGGATGCACTTTATTACTTATATCATCTTCCAAATATAGATCCAGAGGATAACTCTTTAGCCATTGGCTTTGCCGCAAAGTAATTAGACAAGCTGTGGATTAAGGTAACCCTGTTATCAATCATTTTCAGTTTAGTGGTTACAATAGTGAAGGGATGGAGGTGCCTATGGCGGAACCTTCCACTTCTAGTACGCTATAATCTCAGGCATTAGTTCAAATGTCAAAGGTCCCCAGGCCAGGTACAAGAAGTATCTAAATGGCTACTTCATGGCTACTGCCTGGCCACCAATGATGTGAATGAGGGCAACTGGCCATGTTTTATAATTATAGGCATCAAGAAAACCTTTGTGGAAATTATAGTATTTTCTGCAAGATGACCATTAGTTGAAGGTCAGAAGACAAGCCACCTAAGATCAACTAGTAGACGTAATATCTAGATATGTACATTCTTCTATCCGCCAATATATCAGATTATCACTCATCAGCATATTGGTATCATCAGATTGGTACATTTATGGAAGCCCAGCAACGAGACCATTATCTCTTACTTAGTTTCTTGTTTGATGCTTTATGTTACCTATGGGAAGTCATTTGGGTTAATTAGCATCATAATCAGGAGGTTATCATAGGGTGGAAGGAGTTATTGACCAGTTTAATTCCAATAATCTATTATTATTGATATTCTGAATAATCAAGGGTAACCCTTAATGAGTTTCAGATACTACCCATCACTGTACCCAAGTAGAGGATTATTTTAAAGTGGAAGTGGAGCAACATAAAGAGTCTTAAACGGCTTTCATGTGGCTCAGAAGATTAATCCAAATGCAATTCATTAGGTTTGGAACAATTTAAAATTTCCACGTGGGCTTGTTATCAGGGATACTCCAAGACCACGATCAATTAGTAAAGAGACTAGCAGAGGACATACGAACATATTGATGTCACCTTAAATCCTTGGATATGAACTCGGATAGAGAACTATTCTATGTGACTGATTTGTATCAAACCATTGACTTTAGGCAGTTAGACATGAGAAATCAGGGTTAGAAGGTATAAGCTTTAGGGAATGAGAACTTAAATTTGAAATCAGATCTTCTTGCAATTAATCAAGAAATAGAGCATGTTGAAAACGTTATACTGGTGGAACACCAGCGCCTTTATAGTATATGGATCAGTTCAAAACTTCAATTAACAGCAGTCTTTGTAAGTGTCGCAGGAGGGTACCAGCGACCTACCTCTGGATTTATTACCAATTATTGGGAAACAATTGCACAGAACCTGAAGGTGAGGTGAGGAGGCGATGATCACGTGGTAGATACCCACCTTTCTTACCTCTGTTCTTGACCCTAGAGAGTCTGCTTCCATGGATATTCTGATGACTCCTCCAGCGGAGAATTCTGAATCTTTTATCTGTGAAACACCTATACATTAGGAGCAGTGTACATCTGCTACCTCAACTCATGTAACTGTAGCGTCCTCCCTAAGAGCTGTTTTGATGGCTCCTGGATGAGTACTCCTTCATTTCTTTTACCTGAAAATTATTTAGGAGCAATAAAGGCCCTTTGCCCCTATAATTATGGACCTCAACAGTACGTTAATCCTATTAATTTACTAAAATTTAATAAGGCAAATGTGCAGTCTTTATAGTCTTTTTAAGATTAGTATGGCTGGATTGCCGGAGCATGCTAAGGTAGCTACAGTCATGAACTTACTAGTTTCCAAAAATCCAGTAGTTTTTATGCCTAAACTACAAAAAATTTCTGTAACCTACATTAATGACAAAAATTAGCTGTTCAAAGAATTCAGTGGAGCTTAGCAGATGTTAACATGAAAAACAGTGTACCCTCATATCTGTTTTTATAATGACAATACAGTTAAAGCCTTTACAGAGCAAATTTATTTTAAGGCTTAGACGTTATTGCAGCTTATACCATAAATTACTTTGATGCATAGATTACTCTACATCATGCTTGTGATCTCTATAAAGGGTTGTATCAAGCTATGACTCCAGTTTTAATTAAAGAATAAATATTACTCACATGGTAAATTATCTCAAACAATGCTCCATCACTTTGATGCGCCCAAAAAACTCTTTAATAGCCTTGATAAATTGACCTCAGACTCCCTCCTTGAAGAAAGATTTACTATGATGTATGACCCTTGTATGAAAACCAGATAGTAGTCAGATAACTTGTCATTATTGCAGAAAATTAAAGCACTATTCTAATGGTTGCCCTAAACAGGGCTCTAAGCCCTCTGTTCATATTATGAGCCCTGCAGATGATGAGGAGTTGAACAAACAGGGAGTATAATCTGGATCTTATATCTCTACCACCTCTAAAAAGATCCCAGGTATTATTAAAACTCCAAAATCTCCTTCCAAGAAAAAAATGATGACACTGCTTTGCCCTCAGTAGTTCAGGTATTAACATGTGGTAGCGTAGTGGTGGCTAACCATCTCAATGACCACATGACGCCAAAGTGACACAAGAAGTAATTTTAAAGCCATAGGTTAAACAGTTAGAACTCTTTAAAGCTTTAAATCTATTCTAGTAAAGCCTTTAAGTTGTTTGGGTTCAAAAGCTGTAGCCATTGACGTGTTGTGAGCCTCAAGTCCTTAATTATGCGTCGAATTAATTTAATAAATATGCCACACAGTCAACTTGGATGTCCTCACAATAAATCCTTCTGTAGCTTGTTTCTGAGTGTACACTTATTGATAATACGGTAAATAAACTAAAAGTTCAAGCTATAATAGACAATGGGTTATTAATTAGAATTGTACTTGTTGAATTTCATGATGATTATATGATATATTGTTCTTTTTGCACCTAAATTTCAACAATAATTTTCAGGAGGAGAAATTCTCACATCTTGAGAAATAAGTGGTTTTAGGGATTGAATATTACTTATAGTTAAAATATGAAGAGTTTAGTAATACTAAAAACTGGGCTTTATAAGATTTTCATTAAGTTGATTATGGGGGTCAAATAGTGAACCCTATCAATATCTCAATGCTTTGTATTTTATTGTATCAAGGCTTAAAGTTCAGATTAGGCTAGGAATGGCCAAATTAGGGTAATTTTGGTATTTGACCTATCAGAGCTCTTGAGACTTTCCTTGCTTTGATGGAACAGCTGATGGAGGGCAATAGAGGTAGGATAAATCCATGAGTTAAGGATCTAATATATTTGACCCAATTATTGGGTGAGAAAATATTTTCACGCTGCGGGACCCCCTCCATCCTATAAAAGGGGCTGGTATCCAAGGTGTAGTTTAACTAAATTAGCTGTAAATTGCGGAGGGACCTCCAAACGGCTCACCTGATTTCACTGACAATTTGGTGTAACCCTGCTATTAACCTTAGGCCTATTTGTCAAGGAGTGGAAGAAATTGTATTGCCCTGATTTAAGGGGTTACACTGAAGATTGGCCAGGGTTTTTTTCCCAATATTATCGCTATTTACATCTGAAAAACTATTTTTACAGAATCAGACTTGTGCTTGTTCAACAGTGATACTCAACTTATGCAGAAACGGGATTGCTCCAGACATAGATCATCTGACAATTTATGGTACCTCTGGCCCTCAGAACACCACCACTGAAGGAGCGTATAGCACATTACTGCTTCGTTTCAGCTCTAATTGATTTCTGCTCCTGCTAATGTTTTCCCTAATCATAATTAAGACTTTTTAGTTGAGATCTTGCTTATTCAGAAGTATGGAGTAAAAGCTTATTTTCCTGAAAATTATGTTGGAGTTACTAGACAAACCATTCCTCAATTTTATAGCTGAAATTATGAAGCCCTTGTGGATCATAAACAAGGGTTTGTTAACCTTATATTGTATAATGGGATTGCGCCAATTAGATATCATTGGTTATGTACCTTCCCAATGGTTACCAAAATCAGATTGTTAAGTCTATGGTACCCTAGTATGAGCAAATTAGAACCTAACTATTCTGCTAAGTCATCAAGTAAAAAAAGGAAAAATTCCGCTTTACGTATCCCTTAAGATTTATTTGATGAGATAGTCTCCCCATTTGGCCGTCCACATTTTAACAAACCATTGCACCCAGGCATATTTTGCCAGAATATGGTGAAATTCAGGTGCTGTTAACTAACTTGTACCCTTACTTTAAAAATTAAGTGACATAAGATAGCCGCTTTTGTTCATATCTTACCCATAAAAGTGGTATCTAGTATTCATGATTTTTGGATGTATGAATGAAATGAGGATTAAAGTCAACTAGTTCCAAATGGTATGTTCCCTGGTATCCAATAATCATCTCTCTGATTTAATGGATGATGAAAAAAGATAAAACTTTTAGCTATATATGATAACTATAGTATGTTTTTTGCCAAAGACAATTATGATTTAGGTTATGCGCATGATTTTTAGCACCAAATTGATACTGGGGACCAACCACCAATTCTCCTCCATCATATAAAGCGCTTAAAGATTACAGACAATGTCATTAATAATTAAATTAAATAACTTATACAGCAGGAGATGTTAGCGCCCTTAAAAAGTTGGGCCTCCCTGGTTTTGGTCATCAATAAATAAATAGAGTCATAGTAGACTACAAATAACTCATAAACATCACCATAAAAAGTTCTTATCCAATATTTTGCATCAATGATATTAGACCTCTTAAGCAGCGCACAATATTTCTACATGATAGATTTAATCTTTGGATATTGGCACATAAGCTGCCAAAAGAGGGACAGGAGAAGTGCAAAATAATTACTGATCATGGTCTATAACAACCCACTAGGATGCTGCAAAGGCTGAGTAACGCCTTAGCGACGTTTAAGTATAATATGGATAGCAAATTGCAAATTTAAAAAAATTCCCTGCTTATCAGTGTATTTGGATGATAAACAATGTTCTTTAGAACTTTACAGAAGATCTGAAGTACTTAGAGAAACTTTTCCACCAGTTGGCCAAAGCTTTTCTGAAAATTAAACCCTGTAAGTGTGACTTTTCCATGAGAAACTTGAGTATCTGGGGATTTTTGTTGAAAAACAAGGCCTACGGCCTCAGACTTCTAAAGTTGAGGCTATTGAATAAATTTCCCGTTCAGGTAGAAAGCACAATATTCAGTTATTCCTGGTAGGGGTTGACTATTACTGCCAGTTTGTAAAGAATTTTAGTAAATACGTGATCTGTTATTTCACCTTCTTAAGATTGGGTACCGTTTTTATGGACTGAGGATTGTCAGCTGGCCTTTAATCATCTATGGCTATGTCTCACTAATGCGCCTACTTTGATGTATCCAACCTTTTTTAACCACCATTATCCAGATAGATGCTTTGCTCACCATCGTAGTGGCAGTGTTATCCCAAATAAATTCCATAAGTAGACTATACATTGGCTTACTATATTCAGACGTTGGATGTGCATAACAAAACTATATGGTAACCAAAAAAGAGTGTTTAGCCATCACATATGCTTGTAAACAATTTCGTGTTTAAATCCATGAGGTACAATATTCTGTGGTAACAGATCATGCCTATCTGCGCTGGTTGCAGAACTTGAAGGGGCCAGAAGAAAGATTGGCCTGCAGGCGTTGAAGTTATAAGCGCATAACCAAAAAATTTAGCATCACTCCGGTGGTAAGAACCAAAATGTGTTTGGACTCTCCCAGTTCCCTATTTTAACTTACTGGCTGATAAGGATGATGAATTCTTGAAAAAAATAGCTCAGAAATATGATAATGAACTAAAGTGGTTCAACGCAGATTGGAAACACGAGAAAGGTAACCTTACTAAGGAAGGTTAACTTTTAAGATAATTGATAAAACTTGTGTGTTTCTTCAGCCCACTGAGCAGGCTGTCACGTTATCACAGCCCACAAGGCAATGAGGCATAGTCAGTTTAATAAAACGCTAGAACAATTACAATCTAAGTATTATTTAGATTCCACCTCATTTAATATTCACGAGACTATCAGCTGCTGTCAGGAATGCCAAGCTGAAGAGCCTTATTGAAGACCACTTATTACCAGTTGGTCAATCCCAAATTTTAAGGCACACCATCTTCATTGACACCGTGGGCCCTTTGAACAATCTCTCTGGTCAGTCAAATATAAAGGTAGCTATTGATCACCTCACAAGTGGACGAAGGAAATAGAGATCAGAGATTTAGGGCTACGCCTATTAATAAATTTATCTTTAAGGGTAATAAATATTGGCAAAGATGCCACTAGTTTCATCTGACCGATAATGAGGCCAATTTTACATCTCAGATAATCTCTAAGCTTAACGATTTAATGGGTATAGGAGGAGACCTATCCACGCCCTATCCCCATATGACCAATGGTACCATTAAATGAGTGAATGGCATACTTTTTAGTTTCTACATAAGTTGGGCAAGGCAAGGCTTCCAGTTGAAATCTATTTCTGCCTTCTACCATATTCACATATAGCATTGCATATCATTCAGCCACATGGGGAACTCAGATTTTTCATATCTTCATTGGAAACAGAGAGTGCTGTCCCCACTTTTGTATTCGTCTGTAGAAAATGCAAGTCTGAGCCCTAGCTGATAGCTTGATAAATTACCATAACTTAATTCAGCTTCCAAACTCTTCTTACTATAATGCTTTAGCTCAGAAAGTTAAGGCTTGAGCTCATGATAAAATTTAATGATGGACTTTATCTTTTTTCTGGCTTAGGAGAAATGGTCTGGTATTATGACAATCATGATTTTGGAAGAACTAGCAAAATAGTACTATTTTAAAGAGCATTTTGAGATCATTGAGAAGACTTCAACAAATGCATATACTCTGAAAGATCACACTAAGTTTAAACTTATTACTTATGTGCGTTCCATAATCCCTTATAATGTACTATCCACATTTTGTCCTTTTTTGCCCAGAGCTCTCTATAGCTCATCTGACCGCTCTCATCTTTGTTACTTGATGCTTGGTCAAGTGGGTTGAAATGTTACATCTTGGCTGACCAACCACCAGTTTATATGATAACTATATTAATGAGTATTTTAAACTGATAATTAAAAATAAGGTTCATTTAATTATTAATGTGCTCAGCGCATGGCCCATGACTTTATAGGGAGTCGCAAAAGTTGTATTATATTACTTTTGGTGCTTTGGCATCAGCGTTTTAACTTGTATGAGAATTACATTGGGTTGATTTCTTAAACCCTAATGAAGCAATTTTCTGCTAATTTTTAGTCCAATCCTACTATTATCTAATATTCCTTGCACCAGTGTAATTAAATTGGAAGGAGTATTTTTAATATATGAACATTTTCCAGCGTCTCAATTACATTCAGTTGATTGTGACTAAAATGGAAATACCTTGAGCTCTTGTGATTTGCTCCCTAATTTTAGCTCAAACAATTACTCCTCTAGTCTAACAATTTCATGTATAGCCCAATACACACAAAATGTACCATTAGAAATGCTAGTGGAAGAGGCATTTCTCATAGAGATTTCAATGGTAAGATATATTTTTCCTATGTCTCTGGAGAAAGACTTTGTTATTATTCAATACTTCATTGTGCTTCTTTTTATTTATATATAAAAATCTTCTTAGCCATAAAAAGGTTTTCTTTTTGAAATTTTTCAAGGGCATGGTGCTCTTATGTGCATTGTAGTTTTTAGTGTAAGTACATGTGTACCTAAATCAGAAACCCCTCTCGCCAAATTCAACACCCTATAATTTCACTAATTGGGAACTGGTACTAAGCATACTACTTTCAAGAATATTTTGCAATTCATTTGTTGTAGATTGACTTTCTAATTAATTGTTGATTCTGGATCAGGTCTGACGTTCCAGATCAGATTAGTACCAAATTTTCTAGCAAGGATATTCGTACTAATGCCCAATTCCAGTGGCTGGCCCAATGCTGGCTGAATTCAATTCATTCAAGGCTCTCAAATAAATTAATGAGGATGAATAGCCATATTATGTCAAACTGGATTTTGCTTTGGGAGAATTTTTGTTGATCCTCCATAATTGTGGCCCTGCCATTTTCACCCTCAAAACAATTTCTCAATTTATAAAAATATTAATAAAATGTCAGTTGAATCTGCTGCAGCTCCTTCCAACACCCTCCTCTGCCAACAACTCCATGTGGCAATGAGCCCCTTGTTGAGGGATCCCATCCCAAATTTCCCCCATGATTTCAAGGAGGATGCAAAATACGAAATTGAGGAGCTCACTTTTGGTGCAAGTTGCGCTTGCATCCTTGCAGCAAAAAAGTAACTTTTAAAAACCCATTTATCCTGAAACCTGCAGGTGCATCAAGTCTTTCACTTGTGTGCCTGCTCTCATCACTTTTGCTGAGCATCAACTTGCTCAATACGTTGAGGCAATGGACACCGCTGGCCTCATAGATGAAGAAAACTTGAAACTATACCTCCTTATGCTCCATGTCACTGATGCTCCCACCCCAATGCTGTCCTCCATGGTCCACCAGCTAAGGAAGGCGCCAGACAAAAGTTTCTTTAAAGCTTCCTCGCCATCTGATATGGCTTCCTAGGCTGTTAGCTGAGGAGCTATATTATGGAATTTTTTTATCTTTAATAATCCTATGTTTGGCCCATTTGCAAATAAAGGTGCGTGGTGGCTCCCCCTTTTTAGGTTGGGCACCACTAGTGCTAAGAAAGATATTCGTTCTAATGCAATTACACTTGGTGCAATGGTGATTTCTCCTCTGGTAGGCATCGGTTGCACCCATAACCAGTCCACCTTTTACTGGTTCCATTTTGTAAGGAAGGGAATTATTGCATCCATACTTATTTGGGATGGACTTCTTGATAATAGCAAAGGCAGAGGAGAGCTGATGGGTATTTTCAAGTCTGAAAGTGACTTGCTCATTTTAACATTGCCCACCACCAATTTAATGCTTCCAGTTGTACTCAAACCCCCATGGAGAGCCCATTTGGGACACACACTAAGCACAATTTGGCGATAACCTCAAACCATCGCCATCTCTGACACATCTTATGACTTTTGCCCAACAACTCTTGAGTGTTGAAAAGAGGCAGAAGAGGCGTGATCCACAAGAGATATTCTGTTACCCCACCTCTCATATACCACATGGGCTAACTCGCCCAGGGCAACAAGAGGGATGGCCACCGGCATTTTTCCCTTTTATGTCAAAAATGGGAATTTAATCCAACCTAGACACAGAACTTGTTCCTCAAAACTTTCGCTGTCAGCCACCTACCAAATCTTGTAATTTAGTTCAAGCTTCTATGATGTTTGGGTTATGAGTATCATTTATCAAATATATCAGCATAATTGCACTCACATGTGTCAAATATTTTTTTGTGGATTCCATACCAGAAGAATAATACTAGTTCTTTAGTTCAGTTCTTGCCATCTCTCATAGTCTCTTGAATGTGATTTTTTTAGTACTAGATGGTCCCAACCTGGGGGGGATTCATCGATGTTTGTTAAATTACGCCTGGGCTCCTAAGAGCCTGAGGCGAGGGAAGGGGAGGGAGGAGGCATCGAGAAAGGGAGGGGGTTTTGCGCGCCAGAGCCGTGCTGCAGTGACAACTGAGCGGGGGAGGGTTGGCGACATAGTGCAGACCTTCAGGGCCATCTCAAAGTGTACCTGAAAGTGGGTGATCATGTGTGGAAGGGTCCACACCTGCTGGTCAAAGGCAACATGAAGGAAGGAGTTATGGATGGTCCAGATGGCTGTGGCATAGGCGAGGACATGGAGGGGTTGGTGGCAACCAGGCAACGTCTGCTCGAACATGAGGTCTTGCACAGGGTGTCCAGACCAGGGCTGAGCATGGAGGAGCGCGTGGGCCTTTGGCCAAAATGCGGCGACACCTGGAAAGGTGAAAAAATGATGGAGGTGTGAGTCAATAGGCTCTGCACAGCGGGGGCAGCTTTGGTGCCAGAAGGTAGGGCCAGTCTGGTCCCCTGTCCTGTATGAACAGTGGAGCACCCTCCATAAGGTGTTGGACACCTCTGCTGACAGGATGGGGTGATAGACGTCCTTCCACAATTCCTTAAGGTCAAATCTCACGGAGGGAGGGAGGAGCTCAAGAAGTCTTGGGCGGATGGGAGGACGATCTTGGGGGTTGAGGCGAGTTGTGACAACTTGTCCATTGTGCACAATTGCATGGCGATGGGGGCTGAGGCCAGGGCCATCCCTTCTGTACGAGAAAAATGGTGGATCCGCGCGCCTACTAGTTTCAGGGCAAGGAGAGCCTGGTTCCAGTAGGGGGATGAGGATGGTTTCAGGCGATGGCCTGGGTGCCTTGTGAGCCACTCCCCTAATGAGGTCAGAGATGCTATAGGAAGACCCAGAGCTGCTGACACTGACTGGCGGAGGGCGGGCGCCCATTGGGGCATAGGGGTCGCGTCCCAGCAGACAATCAGCCATAGGAACTTCAGGAAGATTGTGGTGGCGTAGGATCGCGTGTCCAGAAGCCCTAGGCCCCCTTCATTGCAGGGTCAGGCAATGGTTGAGAGGGCCATTGGTGGATGGTTTGAGCCCCAGATCCAACAGCGGAGGAGTACATTGAGCCGCGCATAAAAGTCATCTGTGAATGGGCAGACGTGCGCTAGGAACCAGACTTTGGAGAGGAGGAACACATTGGCCATCAGAACTCGACCCTGAGGGTGATGTGCCGCCGGTTCCAGCTGGAAATCCTGGAGTTAACTGCTGCGAGGAGCAAGTCCTCATTGTCTTTTAGCGCAACTCCTTGTTGGTTCGTGAGAACGCCCAGGTGAAGGAAGGTACCGTGCACAGGTTCAGTACCAAATGGTGGGGGAAGGTGGGGGAGCCGACCTGTACAACTGTTGTCTTGGAGGTGTTGACCATGGCGTTGGACGCCTTGGTGTACCTCTCAATGGTCACAGCAGCGAGGGCAACATCCCCAACGCAGCCAAATGCAATGGCGGTGTCATCTGCAAATGCCATGTGCGGGTGGGGGCTTTACCTGGGACCAGAATCCCTGTTAGCTTGTCCTGTAAGGAGGCCAAGAGGGGGTCGAGGGTGATGTTAAAAAGGATAAGGCTCAGGGGTCCCCTTGCCGGAGACCTTGTCCAACTGGTACTGCCACTGTAAAACCCATTGGCGCCAGAAAACTCTGGTGTGGAGCTGGTCATAGAGCGCTGATATCCAGCGCCTAGCTGCGGGGGGGAGACGGAAGTGGGCTAGGGAAGCATCAATATACTTCCAGGCTACCCGATCATATGCTTTCTCCATATCCAGGAGAGCCACAAAGCCATTAACCTTATGAGAGTTAGCAGTCAAAGTCACGTGAAGGTCATTATAGCTGTCCCATAACGACCTCCCCGGAATAAAACTGTGCTGGGATGGGGAGAGGCGAGGTGACACCCATTTGGTGATGCAGTTGGCCAGAAGCTTCGTGAAGAGCTTGTGGTCTGTGTTGATCAATGCTATGGGGAGCAAGTTCGCCAGTTCTCACGGTCTGACTTCTTTTAAATGAGGGTCGTGATTGAGCCTCAGGAGTCGAGGAGGACCTCGCCATTCACCAAGAGTGCAGCGAAGAGGTCGCGGAGGGTTCTGGCTATCACCGCAGGTTCCAGAAGGTACACCTCAAAGGGTATTCCGTCTGGGTTTGGGGCTTTAAGCCGTGGGGATTTCATAAGGGTTTCCATCACCTCCTGGATGGAAATAGGCGCCAGTAGAGCCTCATCAGCCCGTGGGTCAATGGGTGGCTCTGGAGCCCACTAAAGGAAGTCTTGGATGTCCGACAGGTCCAAATGGGTGGCATGGAAGAGGCTGGAGTAGAAGCGGTGTAGTTCCTGCGTGATTTCCTCCTTATCCAAAGTGGTTGTAGTGCCAATCTTCAGTGAAGTAATATCCTGCGCTGTTGACCAGGCTTTCTGTTTCTGAAAGAAGAAGCGGGTTGGGCGTTCCCATTGAGCATAGTAATGAAATGTTGTAAACTTTGCTGCCCATTCTTCCTGTAGTGTGAGCTCCAAGCGGAGTGCTTCCTGCGCCGCTTCATAGTATTCCAACCAACTGGGAGAGGGCGAAGGCTGGCAGTTTCGCTCCAGATGTCTGATTCTGGCTTCCGCCCTTTTGACTCTGGCGCAAGCTGCGGTCATCTGGGCTTTGGCACAGTTGTAAACAACGCGGGTGATGCCCTCCTTGGTCACCGCCCATCTAGCCTTGTGGTCAAGCAGGTGGGGTGTGGGGGAGGTGAGAGTCTCCCAGATGGTCATATACAGCTTCTCCTTAGTGAAGGGGTTATTGAGAAGAGCTGGGGCAGCCATAGGCCAGAACCTACGCTACAGACTAAGCGTGGTGGTGAGGACAACGGTGAGTGACCTGTGATCACTCAGATGGTTGTCACGAGAGATGGGAGAGGAGACGCGGCCAATTAGCAGGGGGTCAATCAGTGTCATATCTATGCTTGACGCTGACTGGAAAGCTCCTCCATCATACTGGATCCTAGTCATGCAACCTAGGCCAGACGCGGAGGGTGGAAGCGCATCCATAAAGCCACTCAGGCGAAGGAAATCCTGGAAGCGACTTGATCCAGGGCGTTCCTTTGCTGCAGGGGCGTAAGAGTCACGGACGCGACTTATGGTTGTGTTGAAATCTTTCAAGAGGACTGTATTCCGTGGGAGATTGAGTTGGACGAGCTCTTCCAGGAGCCGGTTTTGCTCCTGAACTGCATTAGGAAGGTAGATGCTTGCAGCGAAGAAAGAGAAGTCAGGAGTGGTGAGTTTGGCCAGTATGAGGCGGCCACCTAGATAATGTGAAAAAGGATGTGGTTTTAACCTGGGGATTCAAAACAATAAGGGCGGCATGGTTTGTCCAGAAGGAGTTTCCTCCAAACTGTTCATTCCATGCAGATTGTTCATGGGGGAGGATATGGGGCTCCTGGACAGCAGCGATGTCAATTTGTGCTGACCTGAAGTTGCGGAGGAGGCGGGCTCTCCGCTTAAAGTCCCGTAACCCATTTGCGTTGATGGATTTCAGGGCCAGGGTGCTGCCTTGGAGACTCATAGATGTTCCCCTCCATGTCCTGGGGGGTTGCCAGCGCTTAAACCTGCTGCTGTGAGGCGGCTAGTTTTGAGTCCTTTAGCTTGACTATTAGCTGCAATTTGTGAGGAGCGTCGAGGGTTCTGAGGGGAAGGAGAGGTTGGGGGGCGGAGGACCCAGTAAGCCAGCATAGGATGCTGCCCCCGCTCCGTTGCAGGGGAAGAACCTGAGGGTGCTCAACGGCGACCTCCGCGGTGTCCCCATTTGATGAGTCTGAGTCCATATTCACTTCCTCCAACACTGCAAAGGAGCCGCGCGAAATGGACTGTGGGGTGGGGTAGGACTCTTTGAGGTGGCACTTCTACCGCAGGCCGCGGGTTGCCAGTCCATGCTGGTGGGCATAGCTCCATTGGGAGCTGAGGGTTGATGCGATAAATCGCTAGTGGAGGTTGGTGGGGGTGCCGCGGAGCCCTGAGTGGGGGTGGATGACGAGGGGCGCCCTGTGGGAGATGCCTTGCGCTTGGTGAGAGAGGGAGTTGACTCTGGGAGATTGGAGGGGGTGCCCACTGGAAGGGGGGCATGAGCGTGAAGGTATCCCGTACCAATAGTGGGGTTAGCTGTTTCAAATGCTAGGCATAAGGCCTCAGGGGACAGGTCTTTAACGGGAACCCATTGTGTGGTTTGTGGAATTGCTGCTACGGCCACGTGGGATCGTTTTGGCCTGATTTAGGCCTCTGGGTGGTGGCTAAGAGGGCTTGTTTTCGAGCTGTGCAGCCACTATACAAGTGTCCAAGGGCGTTACACCATGAACACCGGAGGCGCGCCTGATCAGGGTTGACAAAAAAGATCTCAGGGTATGCCCCAACTACCGTCACACGAGGAATAACCTCAATGTTGCGTGATACAGTAGGGGAGGGGATGAACGACGCCTTAGCAGTGTGAGCTCTTTGGGTGGGAGCATAGTAAGAGGGGACGCTAAAGTCCACTGAAAGAACAGACCCTAACTACATTAAACCATGATGGAGCGCAAGTTTAAGAGACTCAGGATCAACAGTCGTTGGTAGGTTGGAGAAAGTAACCCATGAAATTTTCTCCAGGTGAGAGCGTGTGCGGGAGATGCAAAGAGATCCACGCGGAATAATGATCTGGAGGGTGGCAGCATGGTCAGCAAGGGCGGCTTCAGTGAAGCCCACATTGATTTAGTGGCCCTCCACTGATTCATGGATGGTGGTGTTATTTGGGAATGTCTCCGCGATCGCTGAAAAGTATGAGAAGTAATCCTCCATATAGAATTCAACAGGGTTATGCTATAATAAAGGCGAATCATGTGGGAGAGGGTTGAGCGAGGTAGAGCTTTTTGCGCTCTAGTTTTGGCCCATTTTTTCTTAACATCAGCAATAAACGCCACTTCACGGGGATCATCTTTGGGTAGCGTTGGTGACAGAGGTTTTTGCCACGCCCCAGTGGCTCCTTTGGTATGTTTGTGTCTGATTTGGGCTGCAATTATGGGTTGAATGCAAGCCGGTGGTTTGGACAAGTTTGCAGAGTTCCCCTGTTGGAATTTTTGAGCAGTTGCTGGCGGCATATTGAATTGAGGGGCGGATTATTGGGCCTCGCTAAATTGGAGAGGCTCATTCAGATTGGAATTAACTCCAGCCAATTGGGAGGAGGGCGATGTTTCATCACCATCCCAAACTATTTGGGTAAATTCAGCCCAAGTATTTGCTGTGATTTCATGAGCAAAACTCACCGGCTGATTGGTGAATTGGTCGTTTTCAGCATATGGTGATAAAGTGCCGACTTGAGAAGTGCCAATTATGGGGTTTAAATGGGACGGGTGAGATTGGAACTGGTGTGAAGTTCCAAAATCCGAACCATTTAAATCCCATTGGGAAGAGTGGTTTGTCCCAATTTGGTGCTTAGTGAACCAGAATGTGCGGCTAATCCAACCTTACATCCGATGGTTTGGGTGGCCAGGTAGCTGGGTATCGCCCCTCATGGGGGGAGCCAGAAACATGGCGTCAGCAATAATAGATGGGGCTGAATTAGCTGACACAATGGGGGAGGTGAATGCTTGGATGGGCTGAGTTGCATTCAACTGAGCAGACGCCATTAAAATAGCGTGGGTGATGGCCTCCTTAGTTGGAGGGGGCCCAGCGGGTTGGTGGGAGGTAGCGCACACAGAGCTGTTGGGCGTGCAGGTTGCAGAAGTGCGATCAGGTGAACTGGCGCTAGTTGAAGTAGCTCCAGGTTGGGGGGTGGTGCCTGCTTTCACGGCCGCTGCTTGAGAGCGGGTGATTCTGATTGACCCTGAGGTGGGTAACCGGGTGTTGCTTAATTTGGGGTGGTGCTGGCTCAATCGGCTGAGCCTGTGAGATCTTTTATAAGGTTTCCCGCCATATTTGCTAATAGTTTCTGTAAATCGCTTTAGTGGAGCTAAATTTTAAGGCTGAACTGATTTATGAAAATTGATGCTTAGCAGAAAGAGAGCTCAAGAATGTGATAAATGAAAATGAGATTTTGTAGATTGATAAATACGTAGCCTTTAAAAACAAGTCATGTTGCCACTCACAAGATCAAAAGGTTAGCTTTTATTCTATTAAAAATTAACAACCACAAACAATACTACTCCATAAGTGTTTTTCTGTGGTCAATGAAAGTATAATTTTTAAAAAATCATAAATTAATATTGATATCACTAAAGAACCATTATGTAGTATATAATTCATATGGACTGAAGGAACTGGAATTTTATTACTGAATACTATTAATAAACAGCTAAAAAAGAATGACATGTGAATATAGTGCAGGAGGACCTATAACATATAAAACCGTTGTTTAATTTTTTAGAACAACAATCTGAAACCTTGTCATATTCCCGCATATCAGATGTTACTACCCAATAACTAATAAAGACAAAAATAGTCAGAACCACTCTACTACTATAGTGACATACTCATATGTTTAGACCACCAATGATTTGATTAAGTCTATGTTCTTATTTCTTAATTAATGGTTACATTTTTATAAAAATTTAATAAAGTATCAGCATAGAATCTGATAGATACTAGAGTCACAGATACTTTATAAATTTTTAGTGGAACAATCACTGTAATTGCTTTCACAATGGGTTTACAGGTCATGGTTGCTTTACAACTGCCAATGTTTACTCTTCCCCTTTTTATACACCTTTGTAATTTGTAGCCAATGAGCATAAGCTTTCGGAAAACCTTCTCAGCCATTAAGGCTTCTATAAAACATAATATTTGCGTTTGTTGGTGGAGCAGAAAAAATAATCATAGAGCTTGAAAAAATATTCTCAAATTTCTCAAATCACTAAACATACAAGATTGCATTACTTATATGAATTTTAGAGAGTCCTGAGGGACTCCCAGTGCAGGCAGCTTTGCAGGATAAAGAAATTGGGTACAGCCCCTCCCCTCCACCACAAAAGGGCTGCGCAAATCTTAGCACCACCAAAATGTGGACCTGTCTGAGAATGGGTATAGCTCACACTACTCTAAACTGGCATATGACCGCCCTGTTTAAGTACTGGGCAGAAATTTTCACAAACAACGAGAGTTAATATGCCTATCTTCTCCCCTGCAATATAAAACCTGATGTACTCCAGATTTAAGGCCCCTGAGGGGGAAGAGCCGTGGCCCCTTCCCTTATCATCTACTTTTTTGTAAAGTTGTGCTCTCAGCCTCCTTTTTGTCCAGGAAAGCCTTGGTGTCCTTTTAGATCATGCTTTATTTTTCTTGAATGATCACGTTTGCCACCAACATGCTCATGCCAACTGACTAGCAGCTAGACAAGCTTCAGGGTAACCTGGCAAACCGCGGAATTTGTTGTAGGCAGGTGCGCCAAAGTGCAGCCAATCAGGATTGCACCTCTTATTTACTGAGGTCCACGTCTGCGCAACCCCATTATGGTGAAGCAGGGTAATAGCTCCATTTCCTGGCTCTTACTCCACCTTTTATGCCCATATTACCCCAAAGGGAGTGCTAGACACCCACGAGAATAGGTCAGTACAGTCCTCACTACCATCCTACACCCCTTTCGGGCAACTAGAGGGTCCGACCAGTGACCTCTCTAGGTTCTGGTGTTAGCTACTCACCCATATTTTCTCAGGCTTTTCACAGTTGCGCCATGAGGAGGCCCCAGCTAACCTTATATAGCTCCATTATTACTTCTTACTTTGACATAAGAAAAATAATGGTGGCAAAGGTAGAGTACTCTTCTACTAACGTTGTTACTAACCTACATACCTTACCATAAGTTCTTGTTCCTTTAATTATTTTTTAAGTAAAAGCGCAATTTTCTGACAAAACATTCATAGTTTTATTGGATTTCTGCCTATTAGTTGCTATTATATAGCTTAATTGCTTGTTTTTCCCATTTATGGGTAAAACAGATCAAGCTTTGGAGAATAAATAATATTTGACTAAAGGTTGTAAAATGAAAAAGTAGATTTAATTTTTATAATAGTGATTTTTGTGCATAAACTTGATAACACTTCTCAGTCTTACGTATACTATGAAAAACTCAATAACTTCAATATCCCCCCATATTCACTCCCCCTAGAGGCTTCCATCTCACAAGTATTTATATAATCCAAACTTTTCTTGCACTTAAACTGACAGAAACTTTTCGCCAGTAAGATTTAAAAATCCAATGATGTGCAAATTTTACGCAGTATGAGATTTAATAGTTTAAAGTAATGCCCTTGATTTTAAGAATGATCTGGCTCATTCTAGCAAAAAATTAGACTCTAGATTTGAAGACCTTATATTTACTTGTGCGATGTCATATGAATATGCTATTTTTAATTCTATTCATGATGTCAAATAGAAAACTTTTCTTTCTCATTGCAAACACTTTTACAACCTATTCAATTCAAGACTAAATCTAGTTTGATAATCTCACAGAGGAGATTAGTCCGCGCCCATGTCAGGGAGCAGTTGGGCAAGCAAGGTAAGAGGAGCAGGTGGAAGGCCCGCGGCCTCCAACGTTCAAAAACGTCCCAGAGAATCCAGCGGAATAGACAAAAATCTTAAGAAACTGGCGGCCACAATTTCCCCAGAGATACTCGCGTGGCAAGCACGATGCAACCAGTACATCAACACGCCACACTCCCAGCCACTTTTGCCGGTGGAATTTGGAGTCCGTGTGTTTTAGACATCCAAAATCGGCCTTATGGGAAAAATTTTGTGAAGATGTACACAAAATTTTCCCAACCACAGTGTATGTTGCACCTCACTCCATGTCGCGCAGTTGGCTGGACCTAGGTTTTGAAAGCAAAATAGCAGCAGATGAGGCTGCAGTGGTGTGCATAGTGGTCGACCTCCCTGAAGGGCAATGGGTCATCAAAACCAAGTGCACCAGATGGACAAAATCAAACCAAATTTTCCTTACTTTTGACTTTTTGCCTACTATGGTAAAACGTGACATTTTGGAGCAACACCTGAAAGATGGTCTCACCATATATGGCGAAATACAATCTTTCAAAATGCAATGCTTCATGCTGATGCCACACCTGTGCACCGGCAAAGCCATTGCAGTTCTGACCCCAACTGAGGAGATCGTGAAGGACCTAACCCAGATCCTGCACTCCACTTTTATTGATATTGCAGGGCATACCACCCACCCATTCCGGGTAACCATAGACAGCACGGACCCCCATTGCACCCACTGTGATGCGTTCAGCCATAAGGTGCACGCATGCCCCATCAAGGAGGGCGTCACATTCCAAGAGCACCCCTCGGTGGCCATGGCCAGCGGAGAGGCGCACTACAAACCAACCGCAAGCACCAAGGAGGCTTTCCCATGGGGAGCACAAGGCTGCTACCTATTGGTAAAGCCCATCTCCCCGCAGGAGTGGAAGAAGGCCAAGCAGGCCCATAGGCCATGGCCAAGGAAGCGGCCAAGGCCACCACCGCCATCCCACACTCACAATGCCAGGAGGACATGCAGACCTTTGTGGCGGAAGCGACTTAAGAATCCATCATCCAATCAGATTGGGAAGCCCATGCTGAGTGGGACACTCAATCCCAGGATCCGCTGGGAGATTCAATCTCACCCAATCGCTGCACCCAAGCTCCAGTCAAAACTGACTTGGGACCTATCCCAACTGAAAATCTTTTTTTGACCCGCTTGACGGTGCACTGAACTCATCTGCACCACAAAAAATTTGTGTGACGTCGGGAAAACAAAAAGCAAAGGCCAAAGCCAACATGACTCTTTCCGCAAAAATTAACAAAAACCCTGATAGCGTTGCTGCTAACACCCACGCTGCTGTGAAAGCCCATGGGGACCTGGAAGAGGCTGGTGGGCCCGGGGGCCCACCCCCTCGCACCTAAGGTGCAATGGGGGAAACCTTCACTCTAGGGACGTTGAATATTGCCGGACTCAAGGCCTCCCCATCCTGGGCTAGGAAACTGAGTTTTTTACAACATAATTTACCTGTGGATATCCTGGCCATCCAGGAGTCCCACTGTCCACAAGGTTCCGAGGAAGCTTGGAAAACAATGCTCCTCCCATCCCTATCCTTTTGGTCCAAGCACTGTGGGGTGCTAATTCAGAAAAATAATTTTTTCAAATTCATATCCTCAAAAACATTCCTAAATGGCTGAGTGCTCATCGTCACCTTCTCGTGGGCTGACGTTGTGCACACAATCGTCAACATCTATGCCCCAAATGGTGCACATGAGCATTGGGAATTTTTCTCATCAGTCAAATCCCTCCCGCTACCCCCTGATTCTTTCCTAGTTGGTGACATGAACTGTTGGCTAACCTCACCAACGGACTGGTGGCCTCCCTCACCCCACGCCCCACAGGGTCACGTAGAACTATGTGTTCTAAAAGCCACCCTTGGGTTAATGGATGCACTGCTGCGACATTCCCCACTGCTCAAAAACATGACGCGTCCCCACATCCACAACGGCCAATTAAGGTCCATGACCCGCATCAACCTTATTCTAATGCTGGCGAAATTCCAACCCCACATCTCCCACTTCAAAAAAACAAAAATGGATTCTCTGACCACCGACTGGTCTCGATAACCTACCACTTACCTGTCACAGTTGCAAAGGCCCCACATTGGTGCAAAATCCGCCCCCTGAGCTCGCATCGCCAGGATTTTCCATGTGGGTGGAAGAGGCAACTTTGGCAAAATTGTTTGTTGCACCGTTTTGTGTGGACCCCATTTCCAAATGGGCAACTTTCAAAAAGGACACCATCCGCCACTATCGCCATCTCTCCTCCAGATGCTCACGAGCCACATTGGCAGTTATCTCACGCGCTCTGGTGGAATTGGCCCACTTGGAGTCCAACATTCCAGCCACAGGATACAGCCCTGCATGGGGCTGAAAGTGGGCGGAGGCAGCCGCCCACCTCAACACACTCGAAAGGCAACACAAACATTGGGTTTGTGTCCAATACAGGGCCACATACATCACTAAAGGTGACAAGTGCACCGCATACTTCTTTGAAAAAAATTTTGCACCACGTCAGAGCGTGGCCTGCACACAAGTGCAAAGATTGGATAATTCCATTGTGGACACACTGGCCAAAGTGGCAATCGAAATGCAAAAATGTTACTCTGAGTTATACTGAGCTGAACCAATTCAACTGGCCAAAATGGCGGAATTTCTTGACCGAGCTCATATCTGCACCATTTTCTGATACCCAGAAATAATGAATTTAATTACTCCTAATAAATTATGGATAGCCATTTGTGGTGTGCCAAACCGAAAATGCCCAGGCCCAGATGGCATTCCATATGATTTCTACAAAAAATTTTTCAAATATATATCCCCATTGCTGCTAGCCTCACTTAACCAAAGCCTGTTGGAAACGCGCCTCCTACCAGGAGGACATGAGGCCTTTACTGTCAGACTCTACAAGAAAGGGGATAAGCTTGACTTAGCCAACTGGCACCCCATTTCTCTAACAAACACAGACACCAAAATTTTAACAAAAATCATGGCTAACCGTTTAGGGACTGTAGCATCTGCCACCATCTCCCCAGAACAATTTGGTTTCATCCCCAGAAGGTCGATTTGGGATAATGTGCACTCCGTGGCTAATGCATGTCAGTCCACAGCCTCTGGGGCACTGGTATTCTTGGACCAACAAAAGGCCTATGATAGAGTAAACTGGGAATACCTAAGGGCCTGCCTCCATCACTTCTGCCTACCCCCCCGCTTCATCAACTGGGTGATGCTGCTCACGGAATCTGCAACAATGGCGGTGCATGGCCCAGGCTTCCTAACGAAAGTAGTCCGCCCTCAAAGGGGCTTGCGACAAGGGGACCCCCTCAGCCCACTCTTATACAACTTCAGCCTTGACCCACTACTGAGAAATGTGAATGCCCAACTCACTGGGGTCCATAGCCAGGCCAAACCCCAGTCAAGATGATGGCATTTGCAGATGATTGCTTGGTGGGGGTGTCTAATAACAAAGATGCACGCGCGCTTGAAGCCCTCATCCAGGAATATTCCTGGGTAAGCAATGTGGCACTGAATGCCTCCAAAACCAAAACCATCCTCCTTGGTCGGTTTCAGAACTGCTGGGCCCCAGCAATTAGTTCCCAACCCAGCTCATCTGCTCGCCCACATCCACGCCTTACTAACTCAACACACACCGCTCCACTGGTGCTCCCCTTCGTGCCACGTCCTACCATAGGACTGGTGCGCCATCTGGGCGTGTGGATGGAGGCAGGCAGATATGCGTCAGCAGTAATGGAGTGCCGTATACTGGACAACGTGAAAAAGCGAATCGCCTCTCTCAGAGACCACCCTACTACCCTCACTGGCAGGGTTGTTCTTGCCAACTCTATGCTCCTATCCAAAGTCTGGTTCAGAGCCCACGCCATCCCCTTCTCCCCAAGCTTCTTCAAATCCCTGTATGCTTTGCTGCAAGGATGGCTTTGGTCAGGCCGCCCTCCACCACTTTGGCTAGAGGTCATGTTTGGCCCTCATCATCAAGGTGGCATGGGCCTGCTTGACTTCAAAGCCCATGCTGCCAAGATCCTGGGCACCTGGATCGCGGCTGTCACCGCTCCTACACTCCCATCCCAACACTGGTCCCGCGCAGCCCACTCCAACTTCTCCCGAGCCTTGGGCCTCAACAATCCATCAAACCCCCACTCCCTGATGAGATACCTCGCATCACACACATTGGCCACAGGTCCTCACGGGACTAAAACCCACTAGAAACGAATCCTACTCTCCAAGTAAAGCGCAGAGTGGAGAATTCATATTAGCGGACATACAACCCAAAGAGGCCGCCCCTCTCCTCAATTTCACACAAGAGGTACAGGGGCTACCCATCCATGATGGCGTGATCCCCATTTGACCCCATGTCCTATCCAGGGTGGACTACCTGGACATGATGGACATCCCTTATTCCACTGAGACCCAAAAGACTATCTGGAAATACGCACACCATCCTCTGTTGCAGCCTCAAGTCTGCTCCCATGTGTGGCGCTGCCTGATGCGGGTGTATCATACAGCTGAGCGCTCTAACACTTTACACTCATCCTGTGTCATGTGTGGCCAGTATGGAACGCTGTTCCACCGCCTGGAAAAGTGCCCCACCTCTAAAGTGATATGGCGCGAAGTTCAACGTCTGCTGGGCCAGGATCAAACGCATCCCTTCAGTCTGTCAAGAGATATGTTTGCTTCATCAATGGCCTCCCCCCTTCCACCCTCCCTTCGTGCTCTGGTGGTTGCAATCGCCATGTGGACTATCCACACAATTATCTTGGATGCCATCGCAGGCTCCATCCCCACCCTCCCAGAAGCTGTCCACAGATTCTGGTCTCACTTGGTGGACCACTTTCAAGCGTGGATGTTTGGATACCTCCCACCGCGTCGCTGACAGCTGGTCTCCTCCTGGTTCCCAGTCTGGTTCATCAAATTAGACCCTTCCTCCACACGTGCTCAATAGTGGCTACGGCCCCTTCACACGTTCCCTCCCCTCCCCATAAGTGGCGTTCCCGATGGCAACAAGAGATAGCATCGCTTCTCTGGGGTGCCTCCTCTGGTACTAAGTTTGTCTTTCCTGAGTCATATTTGGAAGTGTCCATCCCATGGTCAGCCTTCCCCGCAATAAATTTAAATTTAAATTATTCATGATGTCAAATAACACTCTCATTATTAGAGATGGTACCCACGGCATTTTAGAAGGGTAGCCTCTTTGTAAACCATTTTAAGCGTAATTTCTAAGAAAAGATTGAGGTGATTTCTTAAAAGTTGTACTATAAGATGGGCATGACATTGCCCTACCTATTTTAGTCTATTAGGTCTTATCACACCCCAATGACACTGATGAACATATATATGAACACACTAACATATTAGGCTTGTTATTACAAATGTTTTACTTCTGTCCAAGTACACTTGATTTTCTTAATAAAAGTCTTCCCATATGTTGAATAAATTGTTTAATTACCTAGATTAATAATTCTTTTTGTGTGGGTTGTGTCACAACTTAGTTATTAGTTGGTTTAATGTTAAATTTTATTTTAATCATGGATACCAATGAATGTTTTTAGGAACACGTTATAACAATGTTAGTATGTAAATTGGTAGTTTAGCTATTTTAATCTAACCAATTTCATACAAGGACTGATCATGTTGAAAACCTATATAGTCTATAAAATTTAGGTTAAACTACTGCAGTGGTTTAACACTGTTTTTGACAGTAGTTAGCAATTACCTAAGTTCAAACCTGATGAATATATGTGTAAAACCTATAACTTAAGCATGGCGATAGCTACTTTAATGGTAGTTAGCTGGGATTGTCTGATCTTCAGAACTTTTAAAAGTCAGACTAAAAAGATTATAAGTTTATCTAAAATGTATGCTATTTAAAGTAGATAAAACTGCGATTGAGTTGTCTATATAATTGTTTAATTCCCTCCTGAAAAGAAATCTTCACAGAGATATATGCTAGCTCAATTGAAAATATAATAGCTATATTGATTTTAAATAATATAATCCCATTGTAGTATCTAAATAATCATTAGGTTTAATAAAATTTAAAACTAATTTTTATGAACAGGTATTGTGGATGCTTCTTTCAAAAATTTTATGCTTGTTTCACTTTTCTATTTTTAAAAACTACCTTTAGTGAGTTTTAAATGAATTTATATGCTTTTCATAGTGTGTTTTAAATTAATTTCTTCAATATGATTGACTATCTATGCTTTCATAAACCACTAAATTATCTTAATTGTGTCTTTAGGCAAACAAGATTGTGGATTAAACTAAAAAACTTACATTGGAGCTCACTAGAGAGATAGTCAAGTCTTTATTACCAGATAGAAGAGAACTAGAAGTTATTAGCACTATGGTGAACAACGAATGAGAGCTTATCATGTTTGAAAAACTTGAGATTTTTAATCAGATTGCCTTGGAACTGGTTACTCAGCTGACTTATTAGTGATAAAAGAAATAGTGACTAGACTAGATGAAGAATTATACCAGATGGAAAAAATAAACAATGAGCTTTATGGGAAGAATGTTACACTAAAGCAAAATTAAGCTAATGTCCTAAATGAGTTGTTATTATTTAAGAGTTTTATTAGAAATTGGAAGTCAGGAAGTTTCTATATGAAATAAAAATAAAAATTAAAAATTGGTTTTTCTGAATTAATGCTGAGATACAAAGAAGGTGAGCAACACAAGTACAAATGCTCCCAAATGGAAATTTAATAAGCAGAGTTTTTTAAAATAATTATATTTATTTTTTGGATTGTAATAACATAAGTATTTATACTTTTGAAACATTCCTATCACTCTTGCCAGGATCACAGCTTTGACTTCAAAAAAATACAATTTCAGATAGGCTTCCTGTCCTTAAACCATAAAATTGCTGAACCTATGATCAATGAAAAATTCTTATTATTCTATAACTTCCTAAGTTTCATCAGTCATTTTCCA